>JAXQGX010000560.1:0-13693 GCA_037040455.1 Irpex sp. P115-07
GTGCGCGAGCTGTTCATCAGCTCAGCATCCATTTGCGAAAATCGCCAGGCGTTTACTGTCCCACAGCACACATAGAACAAGGTATATTGGGCAAAACATACATGTTCGATATGGGATTTTACGTCGCACTGGTACACAACGTACACCACGATAATACCGTGACAAACTGTAACTCATTGACATCATTCCGAGCAAGACTACTCGATCACAGTATCCGAGAGAGTTGCCGGAGTGACTCGGCGTCGCGCGATTAGCCAGAGGTATAGACGGCCTGTCTGTCCACGTACGCGCGCTCGCGTTCGTCGAGCCACACGGTTCTCTCAGAACAGGATACCGACTTGCAAATGGCCGTGGGTCGCCATCTTGAGCGAAATCCTCTGAATGCCTTCCAAAGCATTCTTCACGTACAGCCAGAGAAGACGAGAGTTGCAGGACAGGGAAGGTAACAAGACATATAGCCCGATCGTGCGTGATTGAGAGCAGAGGACAGTACTGCATGACGACGGGCCTTATAAGGGAGGTGGCAGCGAGACGAGAGTAGCTGGCGTACGCTGGATGGTACGAGTAGATGCAGTGCGTGGCGCGGAATTACATCGAGCGTTGTCGAGATTGATAGCAACCAGCCACAGAAGTACGTCCGTCGAGGCTTTTACGTAGGCGCAAAGCAAAGCGACCAGTACTCAAAGCTGTGGCGAACAACTTGTCCGGGAAGATAGTGCTCCATAGGACATCCTCGACTATTGATCGTAGGTTGCCTAGGATTTCGCATCGTCCGTTGCTGCGTGACGGTAGGAGCTCGGACAGTAAGGCAATCCCTGCTCAGAGATCATGAGCACAAGTTACAACGGGAAGTATGAGGTGCACCAGACTCACTGAAATCACAGGACTTGAATACAGTCACCTAGTCCAGGTTTTGAACGGTGCCCGACAATAGCAATATTCACTCCAAAGATCGCTGAGCGAGCGCAGCGATGCGTGACTCAGTGAGCCACCGAGCATAAGGAATGCACCATGTGCGCACACAGCAACCTGTAGCAAACAGCAAAAGAGTCATCGCCGGCAAATTATTCTCTGGTCAGGAGATGTGAAGTGACCAGTCCCGTG
The DNA here is from genome assembly GCA_037040455.1 of Irpex sp. P115-07. Lineage (NCBI taxonomy): Eukaryota > Fungi > Basidiomycota > Agaricomycetes > Polyporales > Irpicaceae > Irpex > Irpex sp. P115-07. The sequence continues at coordinate 1,105 of JAXQGX010000560.1, forward strand.
TTCATACAGATCGACGTAGCTTCCTGGCACGGTAAACGTTAACGGGAAGACGGTATTCAAGAGTCGACATACTACTCACCGCCCATTCCCTCTCATCAATGCCCACCACTTCGCACATTCAGACGCCACGTATAGCGACATCCCGCACAAAGTTGGTCTTCCTAGTACGAATACTTCGTTGCGGCATGGCCAATCTTTGCGTGATCGAACTGGGCCTATCGACGACACGCCGATCCAGAGAATCCTGCGTAGAGACACATGACTGACTCTCATAAAGAGCCCTTCCTGAGGGACGTGCGTGTCGCGTACAGCGAATAAGCAGAGTGTATCCACGTGTCGACCAACAAGACACGAATAACGCGGGCATCGCCTTTTCGAGCACTGAAGCTGGGTTTTGATGGCGTACACGACGACCCGACGGCGGCGATAAGACGAGAGTATACAGCTTGTCGTATGATAGGGCGGGCAGGATGTCGAAGACGTGGATAAAGAAGAGGTCTCAAAAGGGATACATAAGACATAGAGTTCAGAGTTGCGCAGCATCCAAGGAGGATGTCGATCCAAAGGGCCTAGAGGCTCTTCTATACGAATGATCATGAAGGGTGGCTTGCATACGTTTGTACGAATTTATTCCATGGCCAGGGAACTGCTACGGGACGAGACAAGGGAATGGCTGCAAAGTCAGAGACATACACGGTGTCCAGACAAGACACATGAACTACTCACCTGACGTGTGTACAGACCTCCCATGTCCCACTACGAATCGGCGCAAGTCCTCCACTCTACGCCAAGTTCCTCGGATGATCGATGATAGCCCGGCTCCCAAATGGCTCGTGGGAGCTAGTGGAAAAGAAGATACGGCATAAGACGAAGACGTCGCACGTGGAGGGGAGCCAGTTCTGAGTAATCAGAAGCTGGTACGAATTAGGCTGAAGAGCCCGCGTAGAGGGAGAACCGTGGGGTGGAGGGAGACGAGGGCACGGGACAAGTGGGTTGAAGGAGATTGACGGAGTTGCAGACGGTTTCGTTGCCTCATACATGGCGAGAACAAGGTGCAGAGACTTCTCATATGCCCTGAAGAGACGGTGAGCATCTAAGTAGTCGCCAATGTCAAAACGCCACGTACGTTTGGCCCCCACAACGACTTCAGCTTCTCGTACTGACGGTGTTATATCTTCGCCAGCGTCCTGCCAGGAGCGCATGCATTCAAAGACCATGACATCTAAAAGTAGTATCAGAACTGGTATTGAGACGGTGCGCAGAAGGTCTGGAGAAGGAGTGGTGACTTGTGCAGTATTATTAACTTACCGTGACTAACGGTGCGCACAGCATGATACCATGCTATTGTCTGAATCGAGAGGAGAGCATCTACTGAACACATCAATGAGATCGTGAGGTGGACTCTAGTTGACAAGCAGACCACGTACCGCTTCACAGACTCCCATGACTAGCGCAGCGCATCTGCAGTACTTCGTCGTGTGTTTCCTTAGGAGGCGTTATGAAGGTCGAGTCGTAGGATGATGGTAGCGAGCGTGGTTGACCGTCCAGCGTATGAGCATCGTTGGCGGTGAGTGTCGAGTCACGGATGTTGAGCCCACGAGAGGTGAATCTCGCGAGGAGGATAGGGAGCAGAGAGAATTCGAAGTGCACAAGTGGTGGTTGCGGTGTAACAAAGCTTGGGGCGCCCATGTGCATAATCTGTGACTTGACGTCACTGCTCGCGTGCAGTTCAGGCATTGCATGAGAACATGAACACCGTTCGTTTTCGGTGAGCCGAACCAAGGCTCGAACTTCAAGAGCATTTCACAGCCAAAAATAAATATTCTGCTCATATCATATAGCAACTACGAAACGTCGATCGGCAGTACATCGAGCCCGGCTCCTTGACTTGGTCGTCGTCGACCTCTCCGTCCGCAGGAAGTAAGTCGTCATAATAAACAACGTGCCAGGCTTCTCGACGCATACACATCCAGTGCGGCCATGGTTTTTGAGTGTTCTCACCGGTGCCGCTCACAAATTCATGCTCGTGAGATCCGAGCTTGGGGTAAGACGAATGGCGCGAGTCCAAAGGGCTAGTGGTTGATATTGTCTGTCTGATGTAGTAGCTAGCGATACACAGAGTCCTGATACTGGATGCACAATTTTATCAAACATTGTAGGGGACAAGGGCGAGGTCGTACAGCTGGCCCGAGCTTCCACGCTGTGAGGAACCGCTGCCTCGACCGAGGAGAAGAGGTTATGAGACGCGGGAATAGTGTGAGCGAAACCGAATCGGACTCACCGAGGTTCTCAGTATCACCAGCGGGTCAGGCAGGACGACTTAGCGATATCTCCTGGGGAAGTAGAAGGGGGCCACGCAAGAGACCGCCAAAACGACTCGGAGAATGTTTCGTATTGCAGCCCGGAAAGATCTGACGTCCGCATTTTAGGACCGTCGAAGTTATTGGGACCTCAATGCAGTGAGCATATAAACAAGCGATTATCTACAGCAGAACTCACCGATATTCGTGGCACGATTGCCCAACCCAGCATCTCATCCACACCCACTGCTCTCGCGACGATTCGGCCGGTCCACTGAGCCGCAGGTGGTGGGGATGAGAAAATTCCTGACAAATCGAGCTCTCATGAAGGTGACCAGACGAGCGAGGTGGCGGCTGGCGCGATAACTTTGGCATTTGGTAGTGGGAGAGCACAGAGTCGTTTCGCAGAGCTTGCTTGACGTTGTGATGCGTCATGATCTCTCGAGATGATGTCGTGACGGGATGCTTCCAGAGTGTACGCGTGAGATGGTGTATATGCCTCGAATACAGACGATTGACTCACAAGATATTGGTATTTCCAAGGTCCATAATTCCAGCGTACTTGTTGGCGATGTGCCGCACGCTCAACCGCATTGATCTCGTCATACCTTAACAATTGTCTTTCGAACCGCTCATCGCGATGTTTTAAGACCACCAGCGAAGGCGTGTGGAGTAGTGTGGGCGAAGTCCAACTCCACGAGTTGAATCACGTCCGGTGATACGCCACGGAAGCAGAGAACCAATTGCGACCGACAAGGGGTGTACCAAGAGCCCGTTGCGTCGTGCGACGTTGTGAGCCATGGGTAGCTATCTCGAATACCCGCAGTGTACGGAGATATCGAGAGTCGATCCCAATGTCGAGCTCGGCATCCACCGAGCCACTGCAACCACGGCTTCCATGAACCAAGGGACAGACAAGGCCCCGCGAGCGAAGTCGACCGGATTTAACGGGGAAGAGCTAGCCCTCACACACAACCGCGACTTTCAAAGGCTGTGTCTTGCATCGAATATCCGTGTGCGTCTCTAGCGGTGAGTCGAGTCAGACGAGCTTGAGCTCGAGGAGCACATGCTGGGAAACCTGAGTACGCCTCGCGCGTGCGTTTGAGTCTCAGGTAATTTGCGTAAGCTTGAAGAGTGCGAAAATGACGTATGAGAGAGGGGCTGGGACGGGGGAAGAGACTCCTCCGCGAGAGCTGTGACTTGGATGCGTGCTGGCAGGTTGAGGAGTCTGAGGCGGGCTTTGCGGGAGACAAACGGCGGTCGACGCAGGGAATTTTAAGCCACGCCAAATACGGTCAATTGGCGGTAGATATGAACGGCAGACTGATACTTTGACAGTAGAGAACTTGAGCGACACGGTTTCGAACAAAACGATGGACACTCACCTGTGTCTCCCCGCCTCGTCAAATTCACGTTCGCTGGATCAAACCGTCCAGGCAGCGAGGACATTGACGTGTGTCTTGAGTGCATCGTAAGAGCTCAACGTATGCCACCAGTGCTATTCTGAATCGGTTGGATGTGGAGGTGTAGAGTTCATCCAGCGAGCTAATCGATCTAGCGAGTCGGGGCGACTGGTTTAACGTGTGGAGATTGCGGGAATGAGGGGCAGTTATGTGGGGAAGCTGTCCCGCAGCACCAGTTACACTCGTCGTATGCAGAGGATGTGCGGAGTATGACCTTAGATAGACGGGAGTATAAGTTGTCGAACATACTGCAGAGGGTTAGGTACGCACCATACGAATGTCTCATCGAGCTCTACGCTCTACATCCTTTCTTTCACAAGCATACATCTTGTTCAAAGTTAGACGTTTAGCTACGTCTCACCAGCACAGGTGGAGAACTCACTTCTCGCCTTCGCCACAGCCGTCGACGCGTCAACCTCCGATCCTCGCCCACACTGACTAGTCCGGTACCATGTAGCCATGAAACTGCAGGTAGGAGGTGTCCCATATGACTGAACCGTGCAGCGGGTTGGCTAGGACCCTGGTGTCGATGAGTTCAGAGGTCGAGCGACCGATCGAACTAGTACTGCTGAGGATCGGTCAGTCGACGCTCACGGTACTCACTCAGGCACTCACCCATCCTCATCTCAAATGCATAGTAGGCGTTTCGATTCTGCGTGCATGAATCGCAGCCGATGAGGGCTGTGGTGGTCGTCGATGAGAGAGGGAGTCGGAGTCCGGACCGAGCGTTCATTGGCATCACCTCGATCGACGCGTTTCTCTGCTTGCCACCATCGACGACTTCACTCACTGCCTTCCCCTACAAGCTTCAGTATGTTGTCTGCCATGGACTGAGTCGGACGAGCACAGATCTATGAGTATGGTCGGAGAGCCATCTCAGCGCGTGAGAGCTGACTGGTGGTATCGTACGTTCATCTCATTCACTGAATGCGGATTCGAAGTGAGCACTGGCACTGATTTATACGCACAGCTGAGCTGATTTGTTGAGAGGCGAAATCGCGTATGTAGTGCTCGCTCGTGCTCGTGGTAAATGGGGCAGTCCACGAAAGCTCGACAGCTGTTCGCTGCTCTCGACCACCCTGGTTTGTTACCATTTCTCATCCTGGCGTAGTCTCGTTCGCCTCTCCCTCAAGTACATTCAAGCAAAACGAATCAGAGACACACGACGAAGAGGGTGTGCGCAGTATGGTGGATGGCGGAGCCTGGGCTTGTAACACGGAATAACGCGGTACGTCTATCGGATTCATTGCACTCGACGTCGACACTGACTTCGTTGTCCATCTCTAGCCTCGCATCTTGGGAATCTCCATGCAGGACTAAACGCGTCCCATCCCGAAAACTCAAACCTGCCCTTCCAAGTCTCGCCGTTGACGCATCAACAAGTATTCAACGCGTTCAGACGTCGAAACGACAAACCACTTCGGGAAGACGTCGGTTGTACCTCCTCATCGTGAGTCCTCGACCAAGATGGCTACCGCGGGAGTAAGCTTATGCATGATGGACTCCTGCGTTGTAGCTCACACCGGAGGTGCAAAGAGAGAAGACAGGGCAGCACGTTACGCTAAGTATGTCAGCAGTCTTATAGAAGTTCGGTCAATCCCAAACGTCGAAGCCTGGTCGCACTGCATGCCGCCGCTATGGGGTGCTCCTACATGGATCATGCGAGCTTCGCCTCGGGACGTCGTCCCTCCCGCCAACGTTTCCGGTGAAAGCGTGTACGCGTATACACATGCCGGCTTCTTCGTAGAGCGGCCTGTTCAACTGCTCCTGATGAGTGTCGCAAGTTCAACGACGCGTACATCGCACGTGATGTTGTCGGCATTCCATGACAGATTTTCTAGCTTCAACACTCTCAACCGAGATACTCGCTTGTCACGCGGTTTCGAGTCCGTTGAGTCCCTAACACGTCGAACACGATGACATGTCTCGATTCCTCCGCCGTTGATTCCGCAGCGTGATCGCAACTCAACGAAAATCCCCAAGCATCACCGCTGCGGAAATTCAAGGATAGCCTGCCATAGGCGCGACGAGCCAAAGCGAGTGTCTAAGATGGAAGTCAAGCTTCTCGAGAGCTTCTTGGAAGACTCGCGCGGCGGACAGGTATGTCGACTCGGACTCGGACTCAGTAAACTGTCTCATGTGTGTCCCTTCTGCCGAAGCTGACATAGATGTGTAGGTGTTGGGCTGATAGACAAGTAAATTACATATCTCAGTCTAATGAATGCATGAACAGCTCTCTCAATAATCCGCAGCCCCTGGTCCAGTCACATACAAATACAAGTACAAAGGTAATACAGAACAGAGCACCAGATCTTTGGATCAGAATGACCTAAACAGCTCATGCTTCAAACTGCAACACTTCTTGAACAATTGTCTTGACACTTATAACCTCTATACCCCAGACTCCACTGACGGCACTGCTCCCTGTTCCTCATTGTCTCTAGCAACCTCCTCATCTGTGAGAGCACTGCTAGCCTTATTCTCAGTAGCAGGTCTGTAAGTTGGATTCAGTCTCAAATGAATTCTCTGATGTGAATCATGGCTTACCCTTGCACAGATTCTGAGCTCTCTCCCATTTGTGAGTTGTTATGAGGCACCGCATAACCTGATAGTATAGGTGCATCACTTGCAGCGGCCCCAACCTCATTTGCCTCTTCATCTGAAGCCTGTGGGAGATATCAGAAGATGCAAGTGGTAGGTCACAGATGCTTCCATGCTTACATCTGAGATTTCATTCTGAGTGTCAACAGGTACACTTGGCAGGGAATTATGGCTACTGCTGATGCTTAGCACAGCTCCATCACTGCTCTGAGAGTGAAGTGCTTCCATATCATTCTCAGCTGCATGAACATCCTGCAAAGGATTTGGTCAGACTATTCACACCCTCAGGCAAATGAGTGCAAGTCATACCTCTGTTCCTGTGACCCCTTCAAGTTCCACACTCCTCCTGTCTCCAACTGCTAAGCCAACCAACCCCTCTCTGGTGTCATAAATCTCCATAGTCTTGTCCTCCTGATCAAAGCCACCAACTCTAGGCCTAGGCATTTGTGAGGTATCTTGCCCCTTGTTGTCAGATTGTGATTCAACTTCAGAGTCCTCTGTGCTCTCACCTCCTTGGCTTCTTTCCTCTAGCTCTTGGAGACGATACAGCTTATCATCATCTTGTCTCACAACAAGCTTGCCAAGAGTTTCCACAAGTTCATCTGCAAAGATGGAGCCATCTGCATGGAAATTGTCTTTCCAATCCTCATACCGATAGTACCCTCGTCCATGTTCATAGGCCATGAGATCAAGACAAGCTTTGACAAGCTTTGTAGCATCGCTAGCTTGCTGTTGATTGTTATGACTTTGTGTAGCATTTTTTGTTTCTTCTCCACTTTGGTCTGTTGGCTGGCCAGAAGACAGAGACTGAATCTGGAAAATGATAGGAGCAAATAACTCCCTGCATTTGTCTACTCCTGCTGTCTTTGCTTGAAGAAGCAGCAGAAGATAGATTATGTGGTAGCAGAATTTGAGAGTTTGAGTCAAATCTTTGGAGCATCTTGAGAGCTGTTCTGTAATGATCGAAGATAGAAGTTCCAAGTCTTGGTGTTCCAGTGGTTCTGTGAGGTATAGATAAGACATCCATAATATCTACCAGTAATCTTAGGAAAACTTACGAGAAAGATTATAAGAACATCTGACTACACTTTGTATTATTTCCTGATCATATTTCCCTTCCCAAGAATCATCTGCAGACATCCAACAAGTGATCACCATAAGGACAAACAGCTTGCTCTTCATAGCAAAGGCAATAAGCTGCTGGAAACACCGCTCAGCACCTAAGGATCGGCTATATGCAGTGTGAGCTCTAATTAAATGTGAACTGTAGGCAAGGATCTTTCTCAGACTCTGTTGTGAGCCATCTTGGAGGCTGAGATGTTCAAGTCCAACTGTGGCCACTGTGCAAAGGTATTCCATACAAACATATCGAAACTCTTCTGGTGCATCTTCAGGCCAGGACCATGAGTTCCAATCAAAGTCTTCATCAGGTCTTTGCTGCAGTTTGGCAAGCTCTGACTGAATAGCTTCAAAGAACTGAGTCCCCCTATACGAAGTGTCTTTTGGCTTTGCGAGCTTCCAGATCCTGGCCAAAGCAGTAAGCAGTGTTGTTCCATTTTTCCAAAGGTCCTTCCTGCCTTTGGAAGTTGTGAGCAGTAGAACATCTTTAATCAGGTTGTCATCTACTTCCCCATCAAAGAAGTCACTGATGTCTGATAGAGTGCCTGTAGAGAGCTTAGGCTCATCACTGGCAGCAAAGATTGACAGTACAAGTGTCAACCCGCAAACTGAGGCAACCTGCCACTGGTCCTCCTGAGCTCTAGCAGTGAAATCAAGTCTATCCCAGGGCCACTCTATTTCATTGGCATGATCTGCAATGATGTTGGACATAGCAATTCTAGCCTGGGGTCTCAAAGTGCCTAGAGGAGCAAAGTCCTCAAATGGCCATCCAGGTAGAACCCGCTCAGCTGCAGGAAGAGTTGGTAGCCGGCGGGAGAGAATTTCAAGGATGAAGTCCAGAATTTCCTCATACTTGGGTTTGGGGTGGATGTACTGCAAAGCTTCCCTGAAGGTTGTCTCCAGCATGTCATCGTTGGCTTGAATGGCATCCACAGACTTGAGAATCTCAACATCAGATGAGACTTCCTTGACCAGCTCCTCCTCTTTAGGAATCCTCTGCAATATCACAGCCAAGCCAATACAGTACTTGATGTAGCAAAGATACCATACTTGTCGGGAAAACAGTGATGATATGATGGACCACCAGCCTCTCCACTGACAGGGAATACTAAGCAGTATAGCCACCAGAGCATTGTGAATAGCTGTGCAGAGAGTAGCCACCATATATCTAAGTATCTGCTGGACTGCCCTTGATATGCCCAGGAAAGGTTCAAACCTTTGAATCAGATTTGGAAGGTCCCTTGCAGTCCAATAAGCATGCCCATTTGGACAGTAGTAGCTCTTATATAATGCCACATCACGAAATGGAAACAGCTGAATCAGCTTATCAGCCAGCTCAGACAGTCTATGATGAAGATGTGCTATAGCTGTCTTGAGAAGAGTAGTACGGTAAGGGCAGCGGGGGAGGAAGATAGGAAGAGCAGTGGCTCCAAAGAAGAAGAGTGCCCAGCTGGTCACAAGGGGGAGAGTGGTATACCCCACACTCTCATGCACAGATGCGGTAAAGTAGCAGAGGCCAACAAAGAATAAGCCAAGGGACAGCTGGAGTAGGAGGGGGAGGCATGCAACAATCTCATACACCATCCATGCTCGGAGCTGAGGCTCACGGAAATGGCGAATGCGGAGACGGGCCTGAGGGGAGGGGACATTGACAGCAAGGAACTCTCTCAGCCACTGCTTGACCAGCATCCCAAAGGAGGCAGTCATAAGGCTGAGGATGAGGCTGGAGAACCAGAGGATATTCACTCTGATGTCCTCAGGAGAGGCTTGGAAGGGAGGAGGCATGGGAGGAGAAATGGTAGTGGCAATGAGCTTGCCATCAGTGAAATTGTAGCTCATGGTTTGGTTACCAATGCGCTCAAGCTGGTAGGCCATCATGGCAGTAGGGGAGGGTTGAAGGTTGGGATAGGCAGCAACCAGGAAAGCGGAGAGGACAGCAGAGAATAGACCAGCCTGGAGGCACAAGTGACAAGAGGTTAGTGAAAAAGGACTAAAGTGGTGCGAAGCGGAGAGGTACTCACAAAGACCAAGAGGGTGTCCACGTCATCCTTGCAGCTTTGGACCTTTTCTTCGTCAAATTCACGGACATCCTTCGACATGGCAGCCCATCCGGTGGACTGCCCTGGGTAGGACGTGACCTTCACCTCGGTGACCCCATCCTCGCCGGGATGGATCTGACCTGAGGGCATACTCGGCTCGCAGGGACAATGTCGGCTCAGAAATGCACAATCGGCTCAGAAATGCACAATCGGCTCAGAAATGCACAATCGGCTCAGAAATGCACAATCGGCTCAGAAATGCACAATCGGCTCAGAAATGNAAATGCACAATCGGCTCAGAAATGCACAATCGGCTCAGAAATGCACAATCGGCTCAGAAATGCACAATCGGCTCAGAAATGCACAATCGGCTCAGATGCAAGGTCGGCTCAAACGCGCACAGTCGGCTCAAATGCGCACAGTCGGCTCAAATGCGCACAGTCGGCTCACGCGCGAACTCGGCTCAGCAATGCACGATCAGCTCACGTGCAGAGTCGGCACAAGGGCAGGGATCCAAGTATCGGCTCAACTGGGACAACTCCAGATGTCGGCTCTACGTCCAAGGACCACGTGGCGGCTCAAATCCTCAAGGGACACTCTAATCAGTCGGCTCTACGGCGAGCTGCGAGGAACACAACCTTCGGCTCTGGCGGGAACGGGAACAGGAACTCAACTCCTAACGATTCTGCTCCAGGAGACAGACACTGCTAACCGTGCTCACGAGTGAGGCTGCAAAAGCATCAGCGCCCATGCGCACATGCATAGATACTCAAGGACACTCACCAGACGAGCAGCGCTGACAAGCGTTCGACGTCGCGCGAAAATGAACGGCGTCGTAGAAATTGGATTCTCGACGTGAGCAGTAGAACACGAGAGGCTGATTCGAGGGGTATGGCTGACTAGCGAGTGCGATATGTAGTTCGTCGAGCTGAGGATGGTGGTGGTTGCGGTTGAAGAGACGGTGGGAGACGACCTGCCACACCTACACCGCATGCCTGTCATTTCCAGGTTTCGGCGCTGATTATCAGCCCCACCGGCCCGCTGTCTCGGATGACCGACAGGAAGACTGCCCAAGCGGCGGGCTGTTCGCTACGCCTGGATGCTGCATGAGCGATAGTAGAGGCATATTGTCTGACAAGGCACATGATCAGGTCCGTCCCACAGTCCTGTTGCGGGTTCGATGTGAAACTCCACGCAGTATCACGCAACATAACACGGGAAGGCCCACGTCGTTCGATGACCCAAGTCTGGAACACCCTCGTATTCATTAACACCATTCCTGCAGACAAGCGGTTGATCACAATATACAGTTGCACAGATAACACAGCATCGCGCGGGTTCAAGGCAGATAGCGAGTGGGTCAGAGGCCCAAGCAATCCGCGGCATCGTAGATATTCGAGCAATTTGTAAGCCCTTGTATTGTTTTCGATACGCGTCCGTGCTGGCGTTTGAAGGCTTGAGAAGCTGAGTAAAGCGATCCACCAGACACACTGAGAACTCCAGCTTGCGAATGTCTCCAGGTACTCGTGTCGCTTCCCGAACGAGATCTTGGGGTTGCTTGCAACGCTTTCTTCACGTACAGCCAGAGTATACCAGAATTCTAGGACATGGAAGGCAACAAGAAGCACAGCCGGCCATGCGCAACCAAAAATAAAGAAAGACACTGAGTGACCACCCGCCTTATGGAAGGTGGCGTGGGACGACAGTAGTTGTCGAACGTGGATGGTACGACGCAGTGCGCGTAAGTGGCGGAACATGGGACTGAGAGTTGTTGCGGTTGCGGTAGCGACCAAGAGCCCGGACGACCGGAAGCCAGGTGCGAAGTAAAGCGAGGTCGGATAAGGACTTGAACTCGTAGCGGAGAAGCTGTTCACGAGCACAGAGTTCACGAGCGATCCTAGGGGGCTGGTCCGACGTTGTATGCGTCCCGAACATAGTATTTCGCCTCTGATGCTGTCGCGTTGCTAAGATGGGGACGTCCCTGCTTATGGGAGTCGCGAGAGTGAGCGACAACGTCAAGCATGAGACGAATCAAACTCACTTACTTGATCCAGTCTCCAAGTAATACCCAGGGCCAACGATACTAGCAGCTATCTGGGTACCGCTGAACGATCGCGACGATGACTGGCCTGTACATAAGCCATCGAGCGAAAGGAGTCCGACATATACGCGCACCTCGCAACCTGCGGAGTACAACGACGTCGTGGCAGTCTAGGAGCTTTCTGCGTAGGCGGTGCAGAGGTAAAACAGGCGGTTCAGAGGTAAAGCAGGCGGTTCAGAGGTAAAGCAGGCGGTTCAGAGGTAAAGCAGCCAGTCCCGCTTTCACAGGCCTCGTCGAAGCTTTCTGACGCGACAGCCGTTAGCGGAGGACGGGATATCATGGTTTACATACTACTCACCGAAACGAGATGCCAAGGTCGTCTCCACCCCTCTCATCGATGCCCTCCGCTTCGCGCATTCAAGTGCCACGTATAGCTACACTCCACGCGAAGTTGGTCTTCCTGCTGCTGCACGACCGACATGATCGAACTGGGTCTGTGAATGAGAGATCCAGTGCTCAATGTAGGGCTGACTTGTATAAGGGGTCCTTCTGTAGGGCATGCATATAGCGTACCGCAGATAAACAGGTTATATCCCCGTATCGACTTCCAGAGGCTCAAATGACGCAGTGTCTCGTAGCGACCACCCTTTTGGGATCTGAAATTGAGACTTTGAGGACGCATACGACTGCCGAGAAGCCGAGAGTATACAGCTTGTCGTATGATAGGGCGAGCAGGATGAGGAAGAGGCCGCGTAGAGGGAGAACCAAAAGATTGAGGGAGATCGGCGTTGCTGATTACGACTTCGTCGCCTTATGCACGGCGAGGGCGAGATTCGAAGCCATGCGAGTTGGAGGACAATCGGCATAAGACAGAGTGTAAGAGGGAATCGACGGAGCGAGTGGCTGATGTATGCGTTTGTCAATCACGGGGTCCCGGTCAAGAGAAGGAGTACGGTTGGCCCCTGGGCGCAGGTCAAGTTTGCCTCGTAGACGCTGGATTTGAGCGGTGTCAGGGGTGCGGATGGC
>JAXQGX010000561.1:0-13555 GCA_037040455.1 Irpex sp. P115-07
CAAATAATGCCGTCGTCGTCCTTCGCAGTGAGGACGACATTGCCGTCAGTCATCCATATTTCTGGATCTTGCTGCAGGTCTTCCTCCACCCTGCGTCGCTTCTGTGCTGTGCTATGAGGTGAGTGAGCATCGTCCACGGACATGGTGGTAGTTGCAAGTTAAGACTATTTTCGAAGTGCAGAAGTGCCTGCCCTAAACATCACGTGCACCGTGACCGTGTTTTATGAGACGCGCTTTGACCCTTGGTCGCTGTGATGGACGACGTGTAGCTCAGTATCCTCGTTCTTGAACCACGATGAGACAACAAACCTTGAAATCCATGTTTGCGTCCGCCGCGTCGAGATCGTCTTCGCCGCCGCCGACTGAGTCGCTGGCATCCTCGCCGCCGCCGTCGTCTCCTGTTTCACGGATCCCGTCCTCGCCTCCTCTCACGAATATTGCTGATAGCACAGCACCGTCAACCCCGCTTCCTGAAGATGATGAAGACGATGAAGACGAGCTTTCTGTAAGTGAATATCTTTGTGATGTTCCATCAAACTCTGTCTGACGACTGTACTACTACTCGTAGGCGGATGACCGAGAGAAATGGGCCAAGCTAGAGCCTTTCCTCGAGAAAGTAACCATTTATGCACGGGTGTTACGAGAACAGATGGAAAAGGCGAAAGCAACGTACATCCCACCTCCGCCGTCTGCTAAGCCTAAGTCGTCGCGTGCATCACCACGAAAGTCACAAAGGAAGAGACCCCTAGACGACTCTGCTCCCGCTGTGGGCCGTGCCTCGAAGCGCACCAAGACGTCTGACGCCATCACTGATGATGACGAGGAGGCTTCGACGAGCGATGTGAAGGACGAGCCTGCAGACGACCAAGCGTTCAAGCAGCCTACGCTGGTCACTGGTGCCAAGTTAAAGGATTATCAGTTAGAGGGCGTTGCATGGATGGCAGGACTTTATACGAACGGAATATCTGGTATTTTAGGTACGTGCTTTGCCATCCATACGTTTCTTGCTCGCGCTGATATCCGCAAAGCTGACGAGATGGGCCTGGGAAAGGTTAGTCCCTACGAGCGAGTCACCTATAGTCGAGCTCATAATTGGTAGACTCTACAAACCATTGCATTCCACGCATATCTGAGAGAACGTTCTCCTGCGCCCTTTCTCGTCGTCTGCCCGCTCAGTGTGCTCAACAATTGGGCCGACGAGTTCAAGAAGTTTGCTCCCGAGGTGAGTGCGGCTTCGTGTTCTTGTACACAACAGCAGCCCATGTCGATTGCAGATACCCGTTTGCATATACCACGGCTCCCGCGAAGAACGCGCCGAACTCCGTCGCACACAAATGGTCGTCCCCCAAGCTGACCGCGCAAAGTACTGGAAAGGCGTCGACGCTCCCCCGCCCACAGCCACATCTATCAAGAAGAAATCGGCCTCCAAATCTAAGTCCAAGTCTACCACCTCGAAAGGCCGTGGTCGGCCAAAGGTCAACAAGTCTGACGAACAGAAGGACGATGCACCGCCTGCGGATGACCTCCCTCCACATCAACGGACTACGTTCCCAGTAGTAGTTACTACGTACGAGATGATTATACGGGACGTCGTAGAGTTGGGGATGTACAAGTGGGGGTTTATAGTTGTCGATGAGGGGCATAGGTTGAAGAATATGGAGTGTCGGTTGATAAGGGAGCTGAAGAGTTTAGATGCGGGGTCGAGGATGGTGCTTACCGGTACACCGCTGCATGTGGGTATATTCTGCTGTCTAGGAGGGCGAAGCTGACGTACGCGCAGAATAACTTGGCAGAGCTGTGGTCTCTGTTGAACTTTGTGTTACCGGGACTCTTCACGGACTTAGATACCTTCCAAGAATGGTGTGTCTTCCGCTACAAAAATCTTCTTTCGATTGTCTCACACACTAACGTCGTTGATCTAACAGGTTTACACTACCAACGACTTCTTTCAGCGCATCCAGCTCTTCCCCACGACAGACGAAGCTTATCAGCACACTTCACACTATCCTTCGACCATTCCTACTAAGACGTCTGAAGGTAGACGTCGAGACTAACCTCCCTCCCAAGAAGGAATACGTCCTGTACGCCCCGCTCACTGTAAAGCAAAGAGAAGTATACGACGCCATCCTGAACGGGCACCTCCGCGCAATACTCTTGAAAGGATCCAATACGTCAGACGTCATCTCCAAGCAAGAGAAGGGCAAAAAGAACGTTGGGGTGCCTCATGAGGGTATGAAGAGACGGAGTCATGGCCAGCGGAAGGGGTCGAGGAAGAAGTATGGGATCATTGATGGGGACGACGATGAGTATTTTGAGAAGCTGGAGAGTGGAGAGTTGGAGGCGCAGGAGGAGAGGGATCGGGATTCGCATAAGGGGAAGAGCGCAGAGGAGCTGGGGAGGGAGTGGCAGATGAAGGCTCAACGTAAGTACCATTTGATTGTCTCTTCCATGATTTCTGTAGGCATAGAGGAATGGCTGACGACCATTCGCTTATAGTGAAGAAGATCAATAACCTCAAGCTTCAGAACACCGTCATGCAGCTCCGCAAAGTCTGTTCTCATCCCTTCTTGTTCGACTGGCCGACGGACCCGAAGACACTGGAGCCGATATTGAACGCGGAACTTGTCAGTGCGAGTGGGAAGATGATGCTGCTTGATCAGCTTTTGCAGGAGCTGTTCAGGAGAGGGCATAAGGTGCTTTTGTTCAGCCAGTTCACGACGATGTTGGATATCATTCATGTGTGTGTTTCTACTCATCACGCGTACATGTGCTTATGGAGGCTGATGTTCCCGTAGGACTGGGCTCAAGAACTCAAAGGCTGGGAGATCTGTCGTATAGACGGGTCGACTAAGATGGAAACCCGTCGAGAAGAGGTGGCGCGGTTTCAGAATGGGGGTGATGACCCCGACGCGCCTCGTCTCTTCCTTCTCAGCACTAGAGCCGGTGGTCTCGGACTTAACCTCGTTGCGGCTGATACAGTCATATTTTATGACCAGGATTGGGTACGTGCGACCCCTCTCGGAGTTTGAGTCTTCGAACTTACTGACACTCCCTCATAGAACCCGCAAATGGACCTGCAAGCGCAAGATCGTGCGCATCGTATCGGCCAGACCAAACCTGTTCTCATCTTCCGCCTAGTCACAGCACACACGATCGAGACCAAGATCATGCAACGAGCTTCAGAGAAACGAAAGCTCGAGGCTCTAGTTATCGCTAAGGGAAAGTTCCGTGCTCCTGCACAAGCTGCGTCAGCGAATGCCCCTACGAAGACGAAAGCCGAGACTCTAGCAGAAATGGCTGCAGAGCTTCTGAGACTAGAGTCGGAGCAGATCAAGATTGTGTTGGAAGGGCAGAGCGTGATTGGAGATACGGAGATGGAGGCGTTGTTGGATAGGAGGCCGGAGGTGTTTAGTGGGCGTGGGAAGGGGTGGACGTCGAAGGAGGTGGTGGGAGAGAAGGTCAAGGAGGAGGAGGGGAGGACTGCGTTTGCGGTGTATGATGCTCCTGTGGATGAGGGGAGCAACGCATTGGCGGGGATGATGGGGGAGGCTGAGCCAGAACTGGATTGATTTACAGGGCGTACTACATAGGTTGGATTGAGGTACATCTCTATAATTCGGGCTATTTCTTTAGATGATATTGCATTACTATACTCTTGTATATTCGCATTCGTAGACACTTCTACTCACTGGCATTTGTACCAACTCACGAACTTGAGGTTTATGGGGCGGGCATCATGTGACTGGCCTCGGACGGTCGGATATCTGGCCGGTGGGACGATAAGGTCTTGCGAGCCCACACCCGAGCCACGAGGCTACGTTAAGCTTGAACCGCAACCACCACAACCCTTGCAACTCGAGTGCAAGATGGTGACCAGGCTTCAGAACTTGACGAAGCTCCCTCAACTCTTGACCATGCCTCCTGAGATCCTCATACACATCCTCGGCTATCTCGAGTGGTTTCAACTGGTTTCTGTGCAAAGGGTAAGGAACACACGACCTTTCGCAAATATCTACGTTCTCACACCAACCATGACCGATATAGGTATCTCGTACCTTCAGAGACCTCGTCCGTAACTCAATCGAGCTGCGCTACATCATCGAGCTGGGTGCAGATGCGCTCGTGCACAACAACCCGCAAGACGAATCAACACCGCTGACGATCCAAGATCGTCTAAATCTGTTATTGGACCGAAGACGCCGCTGGAGGATGCTCGATTGGACGAACCAAATGACTATCCCTCTCCCTGGGTCGTGTCAGGCGTATGAGCTGGTTGGTGGTGTGTTCGCAAAGTCGATGAGGGGCGGGTTTGAGGATATGTGGCCCCCCGCTTCAAGGCACTTCATAGCGGCGAAGCTACCCACTAGGGACAACCCACACGTCGATACGGGCGAGGCGAGCGAAGCGAAGGATACTGTGAAGGAGGATTTAGGTATATGGACGAGGGACTTCGCGATTGATCCTACCCAGGATCTGCTGGCTTTGTTGGAGGTGGACCTCAGGTGAGTTGCGCGTTGTTGGTAGTGATAACCGCACCGTTGATATAGACCTGCGGGGGGAACGACGTGCAGTGGATACATCAAGGTTCACATCCGTACTCTCAGTTCTCAGGAGATTCACCCTCTGGCCACTCAGTCTCCCCTCATCGCTCAGCCTCCACCACACATTCTTGAGATCCAAATCAGCAACTGTTTCCTGCAAATTGTGGGAGATATCGTTGCTATGTTCTACTGGCAAAGCGGCCATCATCTACGGATTTGGAACTGGCACACGGGTGTCATGATGACAGTACGTCGTTCTATGGTCGCCCGTATCCATACGCTGAACCATCCTTGATAGAGCCAAAGTGAAGCAGATCTCCCGTTGGGCTGTTGGGATGTGACATTCCTTAGTCCACGCGCATACATGATAGTGTGTACTGGCCAACCTGGCTCGCTAGATTTATATACTGTCAACGAGGTCTCTGCCTCAGACGGTACCATTCAGGCCCCCACTCACGTTATACGGCTTCGTCTTCCGGAACTTCAGGCGCATCGTCACCTTCGTACAATCACCACTCACTCGTCGCCTTACCTTGCACACCCAGAAGCTCTTCATAGCCCTTTCGTCCAGCCGCAGGATCTCCGTATCCACCTCGTTCAACTATTATACGGCGACCTTCTTCCAGGATATGCGCTATACATCAAGAATGAGTATCTCCTCGACCTGATGGATCAAGTGCATGGGCAGAGGGGAGTTTATCGTGACCTAGAGACCCCCTCGCTTCTAGCGCACCTCGGCGCACCCGAGTTGAGTCTGATGGGCCGTGTCGCATGTAGGTACCTGCCTTGGAAGGTCTGGGGACCTGACAGCACACGGCTCCTCCAGCAAGATCTTCGATTCCAGTGGCTCAGGTACGTGCATAGCGCCTTGGCCCGCCTCACATATACTAACGCACTTACGTTCAGGTATGTCAATGGCTATCGCGTAGTCATGCCGCCCTCGGCGTCGGGCGTGCATAGCATACAAGAGGTGCAGCGACACACCGAGCTCTGCGTCTATGACTTCAACGTGCACCCGAAGCGGATTGATGACCCATGCAATGCTCTCACACATACGGTGGCACGCCAGGACGATGGAGAGTGTGGGCGGGAGTGGACATACGAGCTCAAAACTGAGGAGACGGAGATACAGAACGACGATCTATTCCTTTGGCCTGTGAAGAGCTCGTTGGCGTACTCTGTAGCGAGGTTGACTGGTGTGTCGGGGTATACGGGGTTCATGATTGACGAGCAGCGGCTCGTAGGGATGAAGGTGGGTGACCCGGTACACTCTGCAGCTACGTTTCGTTGTTGACATAGATTGTTTGTGTAGGAGAATATGTCGCTTGGACTGGCTGCATGTGATGTTGATGTGTTTACTCTCTGAAGTGAGTCGTTGAGTTCCGTCATTTGTATTTTTGGTGAGCACACATTCCCGCGCAACTCTTGATGACAAGCTCTGAGGGTTCTTTTGTAGATATAGTAGTCTGCTTTCGAATAATCAGGAAGTCCCATCTCAACGTCCCGCATTTGGCACATCCGCATAAGTAGCTCTGTGGGTTATCGGTCGCGCTAATCGTGCCTTCTATTTCACACGGTGGATGGTTCATAAACCCGCAAGCCATGCTATTTTCCACCCGTTCTTTCATACACTACCACTATCATGATGTCCGCCAACTCGGCTGCCTCTCTTTCTCAGTGTACCGACGGAAACCTTGGACAGCCTGAGGGTCAACTGGAGTTGCGCCAGGACCCAGATCTGTGGTTCAGCGACGGCAATATCGTTATCGCCGTGAAGGATAAGGGCAATGTCACTCGGGGTATGAGGTGTCATCAATCTATCCTGTCGAAGCACTCCAGCGTGTTCGAAGGGATGTTTGCCCTTAAAGCTCCCCCAGATTCGGAAAGATACGAAGACATTCCTCTGGTCTTCCTTCCAGATTCTTACGCAGACATGAGAGAGCTGTTACAGATGCTGTATGATCCCGCTAAGTACGCCTATCTGATGTTCTCTGTCTCTTGAAGACTCTCAGCTAACCTACATTTAGAAACTTTCCCAAAATTGCCACGGCGATGGTACCCCTAGGCTGGCAGCCTATCCAGGGAGCCCTTCGTCTATCAGCGAAGTATGAGTTCAGTGATCTGCATGCTCGTCTAGTAGAGGTCCTGGAATCGTACTGGCCCCCTACATTGTGGGAATGGGAGGACATATGCGTAATGTTTCGACAGCGATACGTTGCTGAACCTTGCCCAAATCCAGGTGCGTAGAGCTATCAAATCGTGCAAGCTCACGATGTTCATATCTTGGATATCTAGTGTCCATCATACTCATCGCAGAAGAGAGCCGCGTACCCAGCGTCCTGCCCAGCCTATATTACCATGTTCACAAGATGTGGTACATCAGTGGTCCATCGAAAGGCTCGTATATGGCAAACAACTGGGGGGCAGAACACCTAGTAAACAGCCTGAAAGGGCTGGAAGCCTCCCACTTGCTAAGACTCGTGGGAGGCAGGGAGTGTCTGCGAGTCGTCGTTACAGAACTTATGGTCAAAGAGCTCCCTGAAAACCTGGGTCTTTGCGATTGTGGCAGCTTGGTCTGCAGCTCTGCCGCGGCGCTTCACCAGTGGTGGCAAGTACAAATTTCCCCTGTTTGTAAAGGCAGCACCTATCATTCGGTATATATTGACCCACTTGGGACTCTGGTGGACATGGACCGTCGTCTGGGCAAGCCTCCGCTCGAGGATTCCCTGAAGCCCACAAACTCGAATTGCAGGACCAAGCTGCAAAACAAACTATATGCATGTCGAACATATCTTTGGGACGAGATGCCGCACTTCTTTAATCTGAAGCCTCGAGAGGAAGGGGTAGTTTATGGATGGAAAAGATACCTGTGAGTTCCCTATCTGTCTGTTCTTCGCTAGCGTTATACCTAACTACCTGTATAGGGATGAAATGGGAATGTGAACAAGGCCGTGTCTGGGAAAGGCACACACACCTTTCGGAGGAGTGTAGTACACAGCTTCAGAGTGAAATTCTATACAATGAACTTCTCGTTTCCGATAGTGGTCACCCGAAGGATGTATGCTTTCACCGTCAGGTTCTTCAGTCCAAAAAGGACTCATTGCCACGTAAGTAATACTACCGCAGCGGACTCGCATCGTATAAATCAGTAGTGGTTCTTGTGCAATGGTTGGTTTAGATTTAGTCGTGAAACAGCCTACGACCGTTATCTCATTGCTGCACAACATCGGAGAATAAATTGAGGAACAGACGAAGCGTCCGACTTGAAAGGGCGGATGGCGCGCTGCATGTGTTGTTTAGGGCAGGTTGGTCTGACGATCATAGGCAGCTTGAGCGGCTTGTGAGCGGCCACTGTCCTCTCTACGTCTCCCATCGCTATTACCGTGTCTGATGATTTTGACATTTTAATATGAACAACGAAAATCACCCATCTCAGCCTTCCGACAACCACGAGCCAGGTGCGGCCAGCCTTGAGCTACATCAAGACCCAGATTTATGGCTAAGCGATGGAAATATCGTTCTTACTGCAAAGGACGACGACGGAAGACTCTGGGGTTTTAGGTGCCACAAGTCACTGCTTTCCAAACACTCCGCGGTATTCGCAGACATGCTGAATCTTAACCAACCGGTCGATGCTGAGATGTATGAAGGCTTGCCGCTCGCTGCTCTCCCGGATTCGTATGCAGATATGAGAGCCTTACTGCAGATGCTGTTTGATCCCGTTAAGTATGTCAATACGCAGGTTATATCGAACTGCTCACGACACTGAACCCACTTTTTCGTCCAGCTTCCTTCCAAAACCATCTAAAACACCTCAGCTGTGCTATCAAAGCGAACTAACAGCGGTCAGTGGCCCTCTCCGGTTGTCACACAAGTACGAATTTGTGGCACTGCATACAAATTTGGTGAAGGTACTGGAGGCGCAGTGGCCGGTGACTTTAGGGGAGTGGACCACGGTAGCAGAACATATGAGGCCATTATACCTCCTGAGCCGACTACCGTTCGTTGATGAACCTTTGGTCAACCCTGGTCAGTTGCCCACTGTATTATGTTCTGCGTAATTTGACCACTTTACACTCCAGCATCTGTGATCCTACTCGCTGAAGAAGCTGGAGTACCGTCTGTTCTTCCTGCAGCCTGGTACAACTTACATATAGTTTCCGGGCACAACAACAACCTCATCTTGAGCTCCGCTAACGTGCTCAAGTTCAAGGCGGCAGAGAGACTCGGAGACCGTTATCTTGAGAATCTTCCTTCGGGCCATCATGTGCGTTTGAACAAAGGCAGTCGATATCTCCGTAGTGCTGCCTTGCAAATGTTGACGGATGGACTTCCTGCGAAATTTTCATGCTCACAAACAGAATGCGAGGAAGACACGAACAAGTGGCTGAGAGAGCAGTTCGATGCGTATTCCGCGTCTGAAAGGCTGTCATACGACCCTCTTTATGTCTTTCGGGAAATCTGCAAGTCTGTAGCGGACCTTCCTTCATATGAAGATTCAGAAGAGCTTGGATATCGCATATGTTGGCATTGCCGATCCAAGTTGATAGACTCGACACAGGCGTGGCGACGTTACCTATGGGACCAAATACCTTATTTCTTCGGCGTTGAGGTCATGGTAGAAGGAAAAGATTACGGTTATGCGCAGTACATGTAAGTCTATAATTGTCATTCACATGGAAAGTGAATGACTGATGATGAATAAATACAGGGATGAGATCTCTATGTAGATGCAGTGTCGAAGTCAAGATATATATCACCTCGCATTTCCCAATCTGCCGAGCAATTACTGTTATAGCGCGTGTTTTGTCGAAGACCTAGGCCGGGATTTCCGCCCCTTGAAATAACTTTTGTCATTTGGACGTTCATGCTACTTGACGAACGCCTCTTCCTACACAAATACGGATAATCCCTCAAGTATCTGAGCCAATACATTGCTCCACAGCATGTAACCCTCCTTTCGCTCGATAGTCAATGTGAGACCCGTCTGCGGAATGTCTTGAATTTCGGGCGTCGACTTAGTTTTTCCCAGGCTAGCTAGTAATGTGCCAGTTAAATCGCCACTGTTCTCAGCGGAACCTCACGCTACGCGCGGGCGTCTACCTGAATCTACCAAACAGTCAGAGAGAACGCGCACCATTACTTCCTCATCCTTATGTTACAACCATGGTATTTTCTCTCATCTCAATATTTGCGTGGATTTTTGCTACTTCCTGATGTCTATAAGCACATGTAAGCAATATGGTGTTCCGATTTAGCTCACAATTCGTTTGTCGGTCGTAATACCTGTTTAGATGATCTCAGTGCGCATTAGCATTGATTTCGGCCTTGATAAACAGCTGCAATGCGCATACCATTGATGTGACGAAACGAAACGGGAGATATGTCAAAGACGAGGCGAGTAAGTACGCGGCTAGTGGTTGTTACGGTGTAACTGCCTTTTCTAGAAATGATTTAGCGCTAGAAAAAGTTTCTTCGCAGGACTGGACAGGACAGGCCATTTAGATGTAAAGGTTCATCTTACAAATGTTATTCCACATTCCGCAGATTTTTACGTCGTCTATCACAGCGTCGAAGGTCCTGACATCTGAGCAAAACCGAGGGCGCGCAACTGAATGGTTGCACGTGAAGCTGCGCACGTGAGTGTTTAGGGCAGCCCTTCTGTGTCTCCGGGACGCTTTCGAAATTCGGTCAACCCTCACTAGGCCTCACTAGTCTAATGACCACCACCCCCTTCGTCCACCAAATACTGCGGCTGTCTTCACTCAATCCGGGGCATTCTTGACATGTCGAACACTTCTCAAACTCAAGAGCCACAAATTATCGAGCAGAAGCGGCTCAGAACCGATAACGAGTTGCGTGAAGATCCCGAACTATGGCTGAGCGACGGCAGTGTTGTCCTTGCTGCGAGAGACGACGAGGGAACGACATGGGGCTTCAAATGCCATAAATCAGTCCTCTCTAAGCATTCAGCAGTGTTTGAAGGCATGTTTCTACTGGAACAACCGGACGATGCGGAGATGCACGATGGCCTACCGCTGGTAGCTGTAGGAGATCGGTATGCCGATTTGAAAAGCTTGTTGCAGATGCTCTATGATCCCTTGAAGTACGTTTTTGTGCAGGCTCCTAAGTCCAGCACTGAATAAATGCTTGTCTTACCAGATATATACCAGCGAAACTTGACATATCTTACCCTTGCTTCCAAAGGAGGTATCAGGAAATTAGTGGACCTCTCCGGCTATCGCACAAGTACGGATTCGATGCCCTTCGGGACCATCTCTCTAAGATACTACAGTCACATTGGCCTACGAGTTTAGAAGAGTGGGATGAAATCTGTGAGCGTATGAGGGAGTTATGGGATAAACATAAGGATGCTCTAGCGAATCCTGGTATTCTCTATGTCTCCGCTCATAACGTACGAGGAATTCAACTGCCTATTTTCCAGCGCACGTAATCACACTGTCTGAAGAAGTGGGCATCGGGTGGACTTTGGGAGCAGCTTATTATGACCTGCACACGCGTATGCGAAACCCAAAAACCTTCAGTATCGCGTGGAAGGAGACCTTCGAGGTATCGCAGGTCGCCAGATACCTAGCGTCCTTCCGTCCAGATCAGCATGCACGATTTACGCAAAGAAGTATCTATCTCCGGAGCGTCGCTGTGGATATTCTACGCAAGGGCCTTCCTCGACATTTCTCCTCGTGCAAATATCATGCGTGCAATCAAAATACAAAGGTCTGGCTCTTCGGATGGCTTACCAACCAGTTTATTATACATACTCTCTCCGAGGACTTGTCTTTCGATCCCGTACACTCCTTCAAGATTATAAAACAATCTGCAGAAACACTCCAAAAGTCGGGGGGATCTCCGATGTGTAAAGACTGCCAACGGGATCTGCCAAAGGCCATACAGGCATGTCGGCAATACATATGGGACCATGTGGACACTTTCTTCGGTGCTGAAGATCTAGAAGAAGGTTTACCTTACGGTTATGAACACTATCTGTGAGTGTACTTATGGCTGACGTTCGCGACACGATGTATGACTGACCATGTATATGCAGTGAGGATCTATCTGCATATACGTAAACAATTGCGATCCGCATCGAGGGCTCTATCTTGTCTATCGTTTTGCATTTGTGCTGGAATTGGCTCAAACCTCCTTGAGTGTTAAAACGGTAAGGTGACTCTCAAATAGGCATTGGAGGTTTACTCCCTTCTATCTTTCTCGACCTCGACTCGGGCATTCTGAATTCATATATTCAACCTGGGTCCCTAGCTCAGTATTTGAACGCTTGACTGACTGCCTATGTGTAGTTCCACTCTTGGGACATGACTGTGTGAATGAATGGCTGGATCGACGGTTCAGGTGTTTTTGATGGGTCAATCGCAAGTACTTCATTATGTGAGCAGTGCGACGATATACAAGGTTTCAAATTTTTAACGTGCAGGAGCGAGGTCGTAGACCATGTAGGCTACTACCGCCAACACGAGTACACTAAAACCCGTGTCTGCATTTTCCGAGGTATGAGGTTATGGAGGCTGGTTCACGACTCACGAGCCTATGTACGCACTGGTGGCAAGTTATAGTGTAGCTTTGCATCAGACGAATATCTTACCCAAAGACGCAATCTTGAGAAGAGCAGATCAAAGAGTTACCAAATGGTCCCCATGATTAAATATGATGTTCAGCGTGTGTAGCCCTCACATCTCGTGAAGAACATCGAAACAGCAAGCAAATGGCCACATGGACCCAAAAGGCGGACCGTGACGTTCAATCCTCTTCCATCTTATCCCGTTCCTCGACACCCTTAGCATCCTTTCGCAACTCATCCTCCTCCACAGCAACTTCATCCACCAACTCCTCCTCGTCCCCAACATCCCCCTCATCCCCATCCTCAGACTCCACGAGGTCCTCTTCCTCTACCTCGTCAACCTCTAGATCCTCCGCGTCCAACATCTCTTCGTCCTCCACATCCTTCGACGGCTCCTCCTCCTCAACAGGCGCAGGTTCTGCTTCGGCTGGTATGGGTGTACTCGCTGATTGGCCAGCTCGTGAGGGGATAGTGATCGTGGCTCGTTCTTTGCCCTTGTTTGCGGGGGTTGAGGCGGACGCTGACTCTGCTGTGGGTGCGTCTGCTTTGGGTTTCGTCTTGCCTGATGCTGAAGCGCTTTCGGCGGATTTGGCGGTGCTGCCACTCTTCTTGCCTTTGTGGTTGGCACGGTACGCTGTGGTGCAAGGTTATAGAGAAGAAACAACTGACAATATAGGTGTAGTAAACGTACTGTTTAGATCTTGTTGTAGCTTTTGCACCATGTCGCCCATTTCAATTTGTTCTAGGGCTTTGAGGACATCTGAGGCGGATACGCTCTTGTGTTGTTTCTGAGCGGCAATATCGTGTGCTCTGCAATGAGATACGTTCATAAGGGATCCAAAATGAATAACATGTAAAACACATACGTAGCAGCTAAAGGAACACGAAGCCAACTTAGTTATGATAGTGTGGCTGAACAACAGCTACAACTCACCGAGATAATTGACAAACACAGTCGAGCCCTTGCTCAACGCGAGTACCACATCCTTCTGCAACTTCGCATTGTCTGGAAGCTAAAACTATCGGTCATCTATCGCACCACTCTACCACACACGAGTGAGACTCACAGCAGAGCGTGCAAGCCGTGTGACCAGGCTCTTTGGAAGCTCGTACGCGTCGATGCCTTCGGAGACTGCGTCTTGTTGGGCTTGAGCGTTGTTCGTTGATAGAGCTAATGCTTCTTTGCGAGGCATGTTTATATAGTTTTGAATTGTTTCTTCAAAGAGTAAAGGGCGGTGGTTGTGGTTTAAGTCCAAGGTGTAAACGCGTTTATTCGCCTCGCGTTCACGCGTCAAGGGGTTCTCGGGGGCCAGGTGAGTGATCGAAGGGAGTCTTCGGGGGCGTACTGTATCTTCCACGTTTAGTGACCGACCACCACCATGGATGCTTTACAACAACGGATAGCGCAGGCGGTTGAGGG
>JAXQGX010000562.1:0-13695 GCA_037040455.1 Irpex sp. P115-07
CAAGTCCATTTTGCTAGCGCAGTTAGCCGATTCGTCATGACCGAGTAAGCCGCAGGAGGAGTTCCTAGGACCTTCTTTATCCATGCCGCAACGGTCTTCTGAACTACCAGGTTCACATCCTTCTGGTGTTTAATCCCGCATGCTTGCAGCTTAGGCAGGTCAGGAGCAATCCTTTTTTCCAACCAATCTGCAGAAATTTGCTCCACGTAGGTAATGAACCGCTCTATAACGACGTTCCAGAGGTTTGGAATGTTCATCGTCATGCACCAGTCGAGCGCCGAGACAACATGAGAGATATAAGCCACAGACTCGCAAGAGGCCGTGCGTGTTGCCAATGTGCCGAGCAGGGATTGGACCGATGTATCATCCAGGCCAGACGAGACGAGTCTATCTTGGTTGGCCTTGACCTCGTTAATCATCTGCCGCAGCTGTGTGGAGTCCAGCTTGGAGTCTCTACCCTCAATGAATGAGCGTACGCTACAACGAGATGGGACATGTGAGCGAGGAAACAATAGAATCTCAAGGTAAGCGCACCTATCTGCAAACACCTGGGCATCACCACTTGCCAAACCCGCGTTTAACAAGGTCTTGAAGACGCCTGAATTGCGACTCCGGTACCCGTCCGTCTCCAGCAATAGCCACCTGAGATAAAGCCGCATGCCCTCTTGCTGCAACTTCAGGAAGTGCGTTGGAAGATCGCTTCGTGCCTCTCCTAAGAATATAATCAGAGGAATCATGACATTGCGAGAGCACTCTTGAGCGGCTTTATCGTCAAGCTTGCTCGTGTCGGTGACTCGATCGATGATGTCGTCAACCATATGTGAGAGCCCTAGATCTTGGACAGTCTTGATGTAGACCTTGGTCAAGTTGAGATATTCCGTCTCGGAGTCGCGGTAGGAAGTAATCGGCTTGAAGAAACACTCCCGCGAGATCGCGGCGGCGAGAAGGCCGGAAACGACTATAGATTTGGCAACTGACTCATCAGAAAAGGCAGTGGACTTGTGTACAGTCGTTGCGAATTTCCGCAAAAAGGTGCTATCCGCGATGCTGACCAGCTGAGGCAACATACTGCTTTCTTGTGAGCGGGTTTTCGTACTTCAGCGTTGTTGAAAGTTACTTACTGATCCTTCAAATATTCGACCCCGCCGTGCTTCACCGCGAGAGAGATTAACAGCTTTTGTTCGTCGACATACGGCGCCTTCAGCGTTTTGAGAACCTTGGTCACAGTCGAGGTAGCCCACTCCTGCAGGGCAGCTTTGTCTGGCGTGTCGTCTGCCAGACCTGTGATCCACTTTTGGAAGTTATCGANGAGTAAACACGGGATACGTACCCAGGTCTGACAGCTTCCAAGCCGAAGTGTACGACTGCTCGCTGTATATCCTCGTCGAAAAGGATTTCAAGGCCTTCCGTGACGCAGCAAGTCTTCACCGCACGATTCCATAACACAATGTCATCCCAAAGAAGCGACATGTCGGTCAGTATAGGTGCGGCGGCGATCGGGTCTTCGGAGCAGCGAGAGAGCACAAAATCGATGAGCTCGCTTTCGTCGGGACTTCTGCTAGGAATGGTGATGTTCTTGAGATCAGCTAAGGCGTGTGATAGCGCCTCGTCTTTTTTGTATTGCAAGTTGTACTTGCTCCACGAAGGCCAGATTACGAGGACGGAGCGGTGATACCCTGCATTCAATTATATTCACTTCTCTGTAGATAGGTGATGGGATGACAAGACCTACAGCGCTCCAGGTCACCAGCTTCCTGTGGTCAAGGATGAGAAGATGTCTCCAGCAAGCAGCGATGTCCGAATACGTACATTCCCTGTATACTCTCCATGCTCCTCCTCATCATACTCATCGCCTTTCGCGATATGATCTGCGAGTTTCGACGGAATTGTCTCTGTCTTCTTGTCGACTTCCAGAGTGCTGCGAATTAGTTGGCCCTCCATATCCTTGAAGCACGTAATGGACAGCTTCTTCTCCTCGATATAGGCGAATCGCCTGGGATAGTCGTGGTCTTCGGTTGCGCCCCCCGACTGATAGTATTCGACGCTGGCTAATCCTAGCCGGAAGCCAAGTTCTTGAGCAATTGGGTCGAGCATGGCCACTTTGTGCGCGTCGACGCCTTTCAGTGCGCTTGCCTGAAGGTTAGCTTGGGAGTACGTGTGATCGAGGAGATAGAGTAGCTTCTCCGGCGAGTGAAGCCCCTTGTCATTCTTCCACGTTATGAGCCTATCTCGCAGCTGCGAGGCGAGGTCCTTGTTCGCCGACAAAGCCGGTCGTAAAGATTTAGTCGTGTGAACCAAGTTATACGAGAGCGCGAGACGATATCCACTGGTGATCGGTTTGATTTCATGGGTTACGTCGGTGTACCATGCAAGGACACTGATCCCATGTTGGCTAGTGGCGCTGCAGTCGTATACCTTCGAGAGCTTGCCGTGAGAGAGATGCGCAGCTCCGCCAGTGAATTCAGAGGGGAGAACCACGACGACGGTTGCAAACATCCCATCTTGCTTCTCGGTACTAAGAGGAAACTCATTAGCGTGAGAATGCTTCTCCTTGACAGAACTAGCTTACTCTACGTGAGGCAGGAAGCTGATACGAAATGAGCAGTGTGATCCATATGCTTTTGAAATCAAATACGCACTGAGAGCCAGTCTCGTAGAGAAGCAACTTGTGCAATTCGCATCGAGGTTGACTGGCGATGTAATTGACGCCGAGTGCTTCACAAACCTCCTTGACCACACCAGACAAGAATTTCGCCCACCGCGGATCACCAAACTCCACCTAGAGAACAGAGTAAGCTCGCGAGAAGTTTGTTCAAAAAATACTTCTTCATACCTGACTGGCTTCCATTTGCCAGGTGTCTCGCACAGTCTTGTCGACCAAGGTGCGCTCTCCTTTGCCGAATGGAGCCAACTCACACTTCGACTTGACCACTTCAGCCTCTCTGAGACTAAGCGGCAGTCCCACTACACCAAGGTCGGAAAGACGTAGCCCGGGATAAGGTGCGTCCTTGTAAGTCTTCTGGTAGGAGAATGTGCCTTTGTAATCGACTTCCGTCAACTTCAGGAGGACTTCCAGGTGGTTCTAAACATTGTAGTCTTTAGTTCAAATCGATTTCTGACTCCACGTTGACGTTTCGTACTTGAATAGGATTCAAATCCTTCAGATAGTCGTCAGACTCTTCGTTTGGTTTCTCGCTGTCTGTCGTACTCGGACTCTCGCTTTCGTTCTCGCTGTGGTCCTCGTCCTCCGAGTTGTTCTCACTCTCATCATCTCTCTCGTTCTCGCTCTCACGCTCCTCGATATTCTTTCCTTCCGCAGTAGTCGCAACATCTTGCATTATCACGTCGTTTTCAGGGGACGGCAGGGTGTTCTGAAGGAGTGGTGAGATCCAGAACCCAAATGAGCACTTTGACACGTACCTCTGTAAGCGGAGCCTCTTCCGTGACGCCAGCCATGTTTACTCGATAAACCCTATTCAAAAGTCACTATGAGGCCAATACAACCGGTTCGAATGACACAATTCTGGACAGGTGGACAGTAACCTCTCTGAGCCTTCGACGACGGACAGAGACAAGGTTCGCTTTCGAGTGCGCGTTGACGCGCCTGTGACGTTAATTAGTCCGTGACAGACGTGTAGTATCACGGTCACGGGCATGACGACCGTGACAGCTTGTAAAACAAAACAAGGAGTAAGTATATGAGTAATTTGTCATCCATATAAACATACATTAGAACACTGTATAGAGTCAAGATAAGTAACTAAAGGAACACTAAAATCAAACCGCACGGCTACAAGAATTATAACGACAATTATAATCAGCCTAAGTCGCAGTCGCGCCCTTTGGCTTCGTCGCAGATGGTTCAGCAAACATCTCGCTGAAAGTCCTTTTACGCCGATTTGTTGAGGCAACCTCAACGTCCGCAGGCCCGGGATGATGAGAGGGAGGATCAGGTATAGGCCTCCCACCTGGTTGAGGTACGAGTGCCAATCTCATACGATCATACTCAGAGCCCAAAATCTTCTTCAGGCCATACTCGTTCACGGCAAGCCCTTGCAGGAAGTTGATCCCCTTTATCTGGTTTCTTCGCCATCTGATAAATTTCGCGAGCACGGTAGACCTCGTAATCTAAGTCAGGCACGAGATAGTTAGGATTTGGCTGCCATCAGGGTTCCACGACATGAACACTCACTTTGAGACACTGCGGCGAGATAGAGTCCGTAATCCACGACGCTAGCTGTTGAGCGTACAAATCGAGAAACCCCTCAACGTGTCTTCTGGTCCGGACTCTATTACAGTTCAGGGTTGCAGAGTCCTGCTCCCCCTTGATAAGGAACGTCCGCGCATCGACGCATGCCTGACACTCGCAGCTCCACGCAGGCAATGAAGTGAGCTGACTCGCCACGACAGGATCGGGAACTGGTCGGGGTCCGAGTACGCGTTCGAGCCACGCTACGACGATGGCCCGTACCTCGATGTCCATGTTCCTCCCATGTCGCTCTGCCCAGCTGCGCAATTCTGGTAGCAGCGGGACGAGGACGTCGTCGATGTATTCCGGAGTCGTAGTGACCGGGTCCTTCAGGCATTTGGCGATGACGTCGGAGCACAGGTCGAGGGAGCCTGCGGTAGCGCACAGGTCGAGAGTACAGAAGATGTTGAAGCGGTTCTTGAGGTCTACGCGATCCAGGAACTGCTTTATTAGGGTGCGAACCATACTTTCGAACGAGGTACTAGATGATTGTGACGAGCCGACGAGAACAGTGAATCGGTCCTTCCTTCGAGTCAACTCCTCGACCATAAATTGGAGGATCATGGGACCCAAAGGAGATGTTTCTAGTCGTGGAAAGATCCTACCACAGTCAATTCAGCATCAACAGGATAATATTACTAAGATGACAGGGTTACCTACGTTTCCGAAAACAAGAGGTCTCCATTGTTGGCAACGGCACCGTCGAGGAAACATGCGACTTCACGCTGTGTCACGTACAGTTGGTTAAGCTCGACGCGCAAGAATGAGAGGAACAGGTTGATTCCTCTCCGTTGTAGTTCGCTAAGTCTCATCAAACCGCCCGTATCGAGCACTGCCATGCGAGTATGCTGGGATACGAACACTACCAGTGGTAGTAGAACCAACCTCGCGTGACTCTCGCGCTGATTGTCGGGTAACGCGTCGGTGTCCAAAACACGGTCGATGATGCTCACTAGTAAGTGCCCGCACTCTAAGTCTTGAGCGGTCTGTATATACGCCTTCGCGCGAGCTAACCGAGGATCGTCCACCACACCGGTAGTTCCGAGCTCGTGCTTAATGGCAGGACCGTTGGCGAGGAATTCAGGGCTCGCATTTACCAGGGTAAAGGACGCTTTTGCGATTGCGATAGTGAGGAGAGACGAGATGAGGGTAGATTTCGTGGGAGAGTCCGGAAATGAGGTGTATATTGTGGATGCGAATTCACGGAGGAAGTCGTCAGAGGCAAGGAGCAGTGTCTCTTGTGTTTTACTAGGGGAGCCTAATTAGTTTGCACAATTGAACCAGAGTAAAGACGACTCACGGATCCTGCAAGAAATCGAACGCACCGCACGCTTTCGCTATATCTACTAGAACAAGCTCCTCGTCTCTGATTGGTACTCGCAGCGAGCGAGGAACCTGCGAGATCCGGCTAGCAGCCCATCCTTGAGTTCGTTCCTTTTCTGCGTTGTCGTCTGGCAGGTTATCGACGAGCTCCAGTATACCATGCAAAAGCTCCCATCTTGGAGCGTTATGGAGATCCCGGTCAAGCGATAGGTCCAATCTGCGCGTGTGTTTGTCTAAGTTGAGTGATAAGGGCTATAATGAATTCATAATACAGCACGACGTACTCTTGTTGGATGGATTCAAGGCCGAAACACTGGATGGCCTCGATTACTTGCTGCGCTGACAATAGAGCCACTCCGTCCTGACAGCATTTCGCGATTGCGCTTGTCCATAGGGATACCCGTCTCCGTTGAAGAGCCACCTGGCATACGGCCTGGAGAATCAGCTCAGGGTTCTCCGGAGCGCGTGAGAGAAGTGACGATACAAGGTCATCTTCTACGACTGAGCTAGTCAGAGAGGACATGGACTGTATGTCGTGTGCTGCCTTCGCGATCGTGTCGTCTCCTGTGTATAGCACTGCGAAGTCTTCGTTGGCAGTATTTTCACCATTTTCAAAGGACGTGTGATGGAGTTGCAAATGGCGTTGAGCCAACTGCGACAATTGGTCTGAGCTTTCAGGAGGAGTACTTGGCCCTGCCTGCTTCGAACCTCGATGCTCGTCCTCGTCTTGACTCCTCGCCTTGACACTGGGCTGCGAGGTACGAGTGAAGTACTGGGAGATTAGAGTTTGCTGGGATCTGGACTAGAATTTCTGTATTAGTTTTACGAAAGTACGTGCCAGTGGTGACTTAAACCATACTGCACTCATTCAATTCCGGTTTGAGATAGTGCGTAGAAGACTAGAAGTGAATTTTCAATTTACGACACGCCGCGTCGACGCAGCAACGAGTCGTTGAGGTGGTCTAGCCA
Source organism: Irpex sp. P115-07 (assembly GCA_037040455.1). Classification (NCBI taxonomy): domain Eukaryota; kingdom Fungi; phylum Basidiomycota; class Agaricomycetes; order Polyporales; family Irpicaceae; genus Irpex; species Irpex sp. P115-07. Next base: position 6,542 of record JAXQGX010000562.1, read on the forward strand.
AAAGCGGGATGAATAGTCCATCGGATATTTTACAGTGCTTTAAACTTACAGAGGTGTTTTGTAGGTCGATTAGGATGTGGACGTTCACGCCGTCACGATCCAGGTCACGGTCGAGGGCAACTACGTTTTGCCGCTGGTAACGAGGTGACAAGCGTGAGCAGTGACACTGTCACATTGCAGTCACTGTAACTGCGGCTGATATCGCTCGCCATACATATGCATATGAGGACGTGTATACGGTGGCCAACAACGTTGCTCTGGTATTTACTACAAATACCATGAGCGCATGGGTTATAGGTCCGCCACCCAACACTGAGCGGGTCGAAATTCGAGACCCACTTTGCCGCGGTGCCGGTCGATCAATATTTCCCAATAGGGCAGTTGTACTTATCAATACTCCTCCCCTGCCTGTGTCGTGTAGTAGTGGATGAATTGGCTCGTATTAAGTACGGAACATTTTCGAGTCGTAGCTGGTATAAAAAAAGACTTCAAAACCGCGGAGTCTGTCAGCATGCGAGGTAAGTACATGACGTCCTCATACAATGTGTCTGCATCGAGCTTCATTTTATCTGCAGGTGGAACGATTATCGTTCATGTAGAAGTAACTTGCTGCTCATTCATACTCCCCGCGGACAAAGCACATGACGAATCCGCTGGGGCCGAACTAGGGGCACTCGTCTGTCCTTTTAGCCACCCTACGGAGCATTTTCTCACAAATCTCAGGCTTCGTCAGAATGGGAGTGTATAGGCTATCACGATGTGGCTGGTGTGCGGTATCATGGCCGCGTATACGTAATGTATGCATTAGTAGGAAGGCTTTAAGGGTGCAACGCTGGCTTCTGTCTGTACTAATGTTTACAGATACTACAACTATCGATCAACTGACGAGAGCATCAATAACGAAAACCCTTTGCTTCTTCGCCGACGGTTCGTGTTGTGTCTTGCTATACGCTCTCGCACGTCGGACGCCAGTTTCTCCGACGGAAGACGGAGAAGCAGCCACGTTTCGTGAGTCGTTTTCAGCTGATGGTCGACTGACGTTGGGCGATGCAGCTGGCGTGGCCGTGGGAGGTCCATCCGTCTCAGGCACAAGCGTTGACTTTACCCGGTAATACTTTTCACCAAGTATCTTCTTTAGATCGCGTTCGTTCGCAGCTATGTCCTTCAGGAAAGCGATCCCCTTAGCCTGTTTTCGTCGCCAATATATAAATCTCGCCAGCACCTTTGACCGTGTGATCTATGGTAGGTATAAACACATTCAACTTAGCCATCATCACAATCCTACAAGACAAAAACGACCACTCACCTTGAGAGACTGAGGCGCGGTACGAATAGTAGCCCACGACGCCAACCGCCGCGCATGCAACTCAAGGAACCCCTCAACATGCCTTCTAGTGTTCACACCGATGCGGTCAAGCGTCTTGGTGTCGTCCTCGCCTGTGATGAGGAAGGTCCGTGCAGCGACACATGCATGACAACTACAGCTCCACGCAGGCAACGAGGTGAGTTGCGTCGCCACTGCGGAGTTGGGCACTGGTCGAGTACCGAGAACATGCTCTAGCCATGCTACGACAATCGCCCGTATGCTGGTGTCCACGTTTCTGGCGTGGCGGTCTGCCCAGGTGCGTAGCTCGGGTAGCAGCGGGATGAGAACGTCTTCGATGTATTGCGGAGTAGCGACAGTGGCGTTGAGACATTTGGTGATAACGTCGTCGCAGAGGTCGAGGGCTCCTGCGGTAGCACATAAATCCATTGCACGTATAATATCGATTCGATTGCTGAGGTCCACTCGCTCTATGAACTGCCTTGCTAGAGCTCGGCTCATAGTCTCAAGAGAGGTGGTAGGTGACTGTGATCGGTCAGAGAGGACAGCGAACTGGTCCTTTCTTCGAGCTAATTCCTCAATAAAGAATTGAAGAAGGGTCGGAGACAGAGGAGAGGTTTCAAGTTGTGGATAGACCCTATCGGCGATAGAATTTAAGGTCAGCTAAACGACTGAGTTACATTCGGTATGGCGGTACTTACATTTCCGTGAACAGAAGCCCATCGTTATTGGCGAGCGCGGCGTCGGTGAACGTAGCAATCTCGCGCTGCGTAACTTCGACGTGACTCCGCTCGTCATTTAGAAACGAGAGGAACAGATCGATTCCCTTCCGTTGTAGGTTCCCGAACCTCGTCCTGATATCATCATTATGCATCACCGTCTGATAGTCGTGAGCTATGAACACTACAAGCGGTAGGATAACCAGCCTCGCGTAGTTCTCACGTTGGCCCACAGGCAACGCGTCCGTGTCGACGACACGGTCGATGATAGCCCCGATCAAGTGTCCGCACCCCAACTCATGAACTAATCGCACGTACATCTTCGCGCGCGACAATCTGCGATCGACCGCTGGGGTACGAGTATGATGGACAGTACTGGCGGGAGCGTCGAGTTTTATGAGCGTTAAGGGCGCTTTTGCGATTGCTGTGGTGAGGAGAGACGAGATGAGAGAGGATTTGGTTGGAGAGTTCGGGAATGCGGTGTGTATATCAGAGGCGAATTCATGGAGGAAGTCGTCAGAGGCAAGGAGGAGTGTTTCTTGCGTTTTCCTATGTATGCGAGGGTGGTCAGTTCGTATGATCGAAACAGAATAGAACGCGACGCACGGAGACTGCAGGAACTCGATACCGCCGTTTGCTTTGGCTATGTCGATCAGTGCTGTTTCTTCACTTATAACGGGCACTTGCAGCGAGTGCGGAATGAGCGAGATGCGACTGGAGACCCAATCTGCCTTTTGCTTTTGCGAGTCGTCATTAGGAAGGTTAGCGAGGAGTGTCGATAATTTATGTAGAAACTGCCATCTTGAAGCGTTGTGCGTGTCTCGATCGAGTGACAGGTCCAGTCTGCACCGCGATTATCTAAGTTGTGCGATACGTAGGATGATAAGAATAAAACGAGTACGTACTCTCGTTGGACAGACTCCAAACCAAAACACTGGATAGCATCAAATACCTGCTTCGGTGATAATATGACCACGCTGTCTTGGCAGCATTTCTCGATTGCACGGTTCCACAGGGAGACCCGCTTCCATCGAAGAGCCACTCGGCATACCGCCTGCACGATAAGCTTCGGACTTTGTAGAGCTCGAGATAGCAGTAGTTGGACGAGGTCGTCCTCGATGAGGGAGGCATGCCGCGACGAGATAGACTGAACGTCAGCAGCGGCCTTCTTGATTGCGTCCTTCCCGGTGTACAACACTGAGAAGTCTTCGTAGACTGGCCAGATAACCAGTGCTGCACGTTGAGCTACTGCAAAGTAACATTGTTCAGCTTTGCGTTGTAGCCAGTAGTATGTGCAGGCGGCTTACAGCGCGTAACGACTCGATGAGGAACCTATGGCTCTGATTATTAGTCGTTGTCGTCATTCGTAGCGGAGCAGTAAACATAGTACGCACAGCTGAGTCACGGCCAACACTATCTATTTCTTCTTCCATGTACGGCCCGTCGCTCACATTATCACGCAACGTATCGCAGTCCGGAAACGTCGCCTCCTCATAATTCTCGAGAGTATCAGAGATGTGCTTGCCGCTCATGTCTACAAAGCAAGTGACTCTGGACGCCTCCTCCCCCTCGCACTCAAAACCTTCCGACTCATACACCACGCCCCAAGACAACTCCTCAATCGCCACGAGCCCGACGCGAAGCCCAACCTGATCAGCGAGTGTTCGGAACAGAGCGACCTTGTGTATGTCAGTGCCCTTCAGGGCACTGACTCGCAGGTGTTCTTTGGGGTATGTGCCGTCGAGTAGGTAGAGTAGTTTGTGGGGCGCGCGGTCCAGCTTGTCTGCGCGCCATTTTTTGAGGATGACTCGCAGTTTGAGGGCGAGATCGCCCCGTTTGTGTGTCGAGTCGACTTTGGTGCACCCCGCGAGTGTGTCAATCCCGTTGAGAATATCCCAAATGTCGTGCTGAATGATAACTTATGAACAATATAAATTGAATAGTAGGACGAGCTACTCACGAATGAATCTTCAGAGCCGTTCGAAGACTCATCTTCATCTTCCTCTCCACCGTCATCTGATAGAGTACGTTGCAGCTGCCAGTGACGTTCAGCCAACAGAGCTGCCTCGTCAGCTTCGCGAAGGTTAGGTGGTCGCTCAGGACAACCTGTATTGATAATTTGTTCACGTTCCGCCTTAGGTTGCGTGACACTCGTAAAATACTGATGTATTAGAGTCTGTGACTTGGCCTGACGGATATTGTATCAGCTGTCAAAGGTAATAATGTGGTATAATCGTACACGTACCGGAGTCATGCTCACTCAGGCTATAGTAATAGATCGTGTGTAGTAGTAAGTCAACTGTTGATGACGGTATTTCAAGTTTATGATAGAGCAAATGGTCTTAGATAGTATAAGATGATATTTGAATAGTCAAGGGTGTTCCGAGTCGACGCCTCGTTATTCAGCAGTAGGATTGTTAGAGCAGGTGTTTGTCACTACCGACGTGGACGCGAGACCTGCAGCTGGCTGTGACATGCATATGGTTACCCATGAGTTGTGACAGACGCGAACAGTAACACCGTCACTGCAAGGTAAACTGGCACACGTAAGCCGTAATCCTACCAGCTGAACGGAATCGTCTACAGTACTAAGTCAAAGCAAAGCTGTGGTGTCTGGTATTGTAAACCCAGTGTCACCAGGACAAGAGGGTCAAGCTAAGTGGCAGCGATAAAGGGTTCAAATTCATGTTACAAAGTATGCTACGAGTCCAATAAACAAGCATAGAAATCAACGAGATTAAAGAGATATACTTAAGCATACATAGCCTATCCAGCAACACAATCAACCGACTACTACTTAGTAGTACTTCTGCTTCTTTTGGGGAGGTCCAGCGTTCGCGGCGCTGGAGACGTTTGCCGTCCCCTCACCGGAGTGTTGGAGGGCAGCGCCCTCACCGGAGTATTGGCGGGCGAAGTTCAAGGTGCTCCAGGGAGGCCAGATGACGAGGACTGTGCGGCGGTACCCTGCGGATTTCGAAATATTTGGTGAGTATACAGTACTGGTGCTCCGCCGGATGGACCGTGAGAGTGAGAGGGACGTACAGCGGCTTAACTCCCCACCATACTAGAATTGCAAGAAGGAAAGTTAGTTGCCTGGGTCGTACAATACTACGAATTCGAAGAGAAACTTACATTCCCCTGATACCCCTCATACTCCTCCTTATCCGCCTTCCCCGACTTCACAACGCGCACAAGGTTAACAGGTATAGTCTCTCTCCTCTCATCCACCTCCAACACCCCCGACATCAGCGCCCCCTCCATATCAACAAAATGTGTAATGCTCATCTTCGTCTCGAACTCTTCACCGAACTTGAGTTTGCCTCCGCCGCCATAGGGACCGTAATCCTCCGCCTGCCCTGAGATCACGCACTCGACGCTCGCGAGTCCGAGATGGAAGCCAAGCTGTCCTGCTACGCTATCGAGCATCGCTACTTTGTGTGCGTCCACGCCCTTCAGCGCGCTCGCACGCAAGTTCGCTTGGGAGTACGTATGCGTGAGCAGGCACACAAGCTTCGAAGGCGCAGTCCGTCCCCCATCGTCCTTCCATCTCTGCAGCACCTTCCGCAACTTAAGCACAAGCCCAGCATCATACGACAACGCCGGACGCAATGAGGTAGTCGTGTGCACGAGGTTATAGGATAACGCGAGACGGAACCCGCTGGTGATGGGCTTGATCTCGTGCGTTACGTCGGTGTACCATGCGAGGACGTTGGTTGCGTAGGAGCTCGTGGTGCTGCAGTCGTATGTGGAGGAGATTTGTCCGTGGGAGAGGTGTGCTGCGCCGCCGGTGTAGGTGGAGGGGAGGACGATGACGATGGTCGCGAACATTCCGTCTTCTTTTTCTGTGCTGTTGGCGTGTCAGTAGGTAAAGATATTGTGACTTGGAGGATGACTTACTCGACATGAGGTAAGAAGCTAAAAGTTGTGTCAATACTGCATTGCAAGTCATATAATAATCAATCCTACTGGGAACCAGTCTCGTATAACAACAGCTTGTACAGCTCACAGCGAGGTTGGCTAGCTGCAATATTGACACCCAGTGCCAGTCTCCAGACAGACGTCGGACACCACCTCGGACAAGAACGCCGGCCATAACGGATTCTGGAAAGACACCTATCGCATTGTATATCAGTACCATTCCAACGAAGAACAACTCATATAGTAATTCAAGACCCACCTCTTTGGCGTCCATCTCCCAGGTATCTCGCACCGTCTTATCAACCAGTGTGCGTTCTCCTTTGCCAAAAGGAGCCTGACGACAGCGCGACTTCACTGCTTCGGCCTCGCGCGTGCTGAGAGGCAAGCCGACAGTTCCCAGGTCTGCTAGCTTCAGCCCTGGGTTTGGGGCTTCGCGGTTGTAGGTTCGGTGGTAGGACGGGGCGCCCTTGAAATCGGCGTTGCTGTCTAGGAGAGTCTGCAGGTTCGCCTATGCGTGTGATTTCGTGTTAGACGTGCAGAATATAAGTCAGCGTGGAAATGGACTCACCCGTGTGTTTGCAGGATTAATATTGTCAGTCGGTGTGGCATTTGAACGGCTTGCCATTTCTCTATACTCTCTTGCGTTAATTGTCAAAGGGATTCTGTCGTCTTCTGGGAGGTCGTCTTCCTCAAACGAACCAGGCTGTTTTTATGCGTGAACCGGTTCATTAAAATAGTTGTGTCACGTCACAGATTCTCGACTGACCCTGGTCGAAAACGCTTCAAGATGACGGCTTGCAGCGCGGTAGAGCGCACTGGCCAGGAGAAGCCTACTTCTGTAATCGTCCATGTTGGTTGGGAGTTGAAGTCGATGAGAGTAGACGACAAGCAGACGTGGCGGGGTAGTGACAGTCCACCGCCAATCTGGGGTGCAGCTCGGCGCGCCGACTTTGAATTTGGCAACGCGACAGCTAATTAGATGTCCAATTCTACCATCGAGTTAACCCGACATCGAAGCCTCGCAACCAGCCTCTCTCTCCAGGCCTCAGCACTCAGCCTCCACTGCTTGTCACTATGTTCGAAAACAGTCTCCGTGATACCGACACCACAAACGCGAGTCTACTAGTAGGGTCGGCCAGGACGTCCATAGACACGACCGCCACCAGTGGATCAGCCACATCAACGAGCTCATC
>JAXQGX010000563.1:0-13145 GCA_037040455.1 Irpex sp. P115-07
AGCATACTGCCTACCTGATATGGTAGTCATTCCCTCCGCTTCCCTGCTTCGCGTAAGCAGCTATTCAGTCAGGGAGCATATATAATGTTGAGTGCTAGTGGCCATGGTTAAGTTTGAGTGCCCCCCCTCCTCTTGATTCGCCCCTACTGTAGCTGTAGCCTGAGCATACGATGCCGCCCACCATTGATACGAAGCCCTCTGCGGCTCAGCATATGGAGCGAGACAGCTCTCAAGCATCTTCATCTTCGGCCGGGTCGGATACGACTGTGTTTGGCGAGGACGCCAGTCTCGACAAGCTGTGGCGAGACGACAAGCGGATTTGGATCCACTCTGATCATGTCGAGTCGCAGCACCGGACGTTGGTGTTGTGCTTTGACGGTACCGGTGATGAATTCGATTCCGATGTAAGTGTCTCCTGGCTCCTAGGCAGTACTTTGATTGCGATAAGCTGACTTTGACTTGGCCTTCACAGAACTCGAATGTCGTGCAGCTTGTGTCGATGTTGCGCAAGGACGATACGTCCAAACAGCTTGTATACTACCAGGTCAGTCCAAAGCGCTGATCCATCCAATGTACGAGAAAGACTGACGGGGCGAGTGCTGAACTAGGCGGGAATCGGAACGTACGGAGAGTCGAGCTTCCCGCCTCTAGCGTACATTTCATCTACTTTGGATGAGATGTTTGCCACCAAGCTTGGGAGACACATTCAAGGTTTGCACCTTCCACTGCGTTATCACGCTGTCTCTAAGGATTTCTCTTTCTATAGAGGGCTACGAGTTTCTCATGCAGAATTGTAAGCTTAACCACTCTCACGTCTGCACGTCAGGCATGATTGTTGACTTGAAATTCGAATAGATACCAAGGGCGATAAGATCTGTATTTTTGGCTTCTCCCGAGGCGCATATACCGCCCGTGCGTTGGCTGGGATGCTTCAAAAGGTATGGCGTCTTCCAATTATGCAGGAGATGGCCACATTCTAATTAAGTTCGTTTATAGGTTGGCCTGTTGCCGCTGCATAACTTCCAGCAGGTCCCTTTCGCGTACAATATGTACAAACGCGATGACCCCGAAGGCCTTGAGCTTAGTGAACTGTTCAAGCGGACGTTCTGCCGTCAAGTTCACGTCGACTTCCTCGGTGTCTGGTGAGACATTTAATGTTATATAGGGTACTCCAAGCAGTATCTCACATCCTCCCAGGGACACTGTTGCCTCTGTTGGGGCGATCCCTCGATATCTACCTTTCGTCAACGAAAACAATAGTATCCGTCATCTGCGTCATGCCCTAGCTCTTGATGAACGACGTATCAAGTTCTTGCCCAGTTATTGTATCGATCCGAAGAAGAAACAGACCAAGATTCAGAAAGATCCTGGAGCGCCGCCGCAGATGAAACGGTCTTCGTCTGCTGCGAAAGAGTATGAGGATACTATCAATGCGACAGATCGCGCGACGGACGTCAAGGAAGTTTGGTTTGCAGGTGTTCACACAGGTAAGTGCACACAGTGTTCATCCCCTCGAACTGTTTTTGATGTAGCTAATAATGTGCATCCAATAGACGTGGGTGGAGGATCGGTGAAGAACGACACGCCGCATGCCCTCGCACGTATACCCCTCCGCTGGATGATCCGTGAATGCTTCGAATGCAAGACCGGGATAATCTTCGACGCCGTCATGCTCCAGCAGATAGGCCTGCACGTCAAACGCGACGAATACGGACAACCCGTTCTTGGCGACATGCCCCGTCGTATTCCAGCTACACCTCCTACGGACTCTGCCGAGAAGAAGACGACGTTTGGCGAGTTTATCAGTGCGGTCGGGCATCTTGCCTGGTCTGCGGTGTCTGCACCGTTCAAGCAACTCGGGGCCATATTCAGCACTTCGATGGACGTTGCTACGCACGCGAAGCACCGTCGACAGGTTGTTCCGGCTCGGAGACAGGATATCACGGACTATAAGCTGAGAGACGACATACCGGACGACTACGAGGCACTGGAAGAGAAGAAGGACGCGCTGAGCCCGTTGTTCGACCAACTCAGAGCAAACTGGATATGGGTTGTGATGGAATACTTGCCGATGAGGATTAAGAAGCAGAAGGCGATTGTACATGAGATCGAGAGCGTTGAAGGGTACAAATGGATGTGTGTCTTCTTCTTAGCCTAGGTACAGCACAGGTCAACTGACTGACGGGTTGTTCTTTCCTAGTGTCAATATGGGTCGCGGTCGCAAGATCTTCAAGCACGAGATGGAGGAAGGTATGAAGGTCCATCGGTCGGTGAAGACACGTCTTGAGGCTGGCAAGGTCTTCGTCAACGGACATTATATCCCACGTGTCCGTCCGAGCATTAAGAGTGGGAAGAAGGTCGAACCACGCACCTTGGAATACCACGAATGGAACGTAGACGAGCCTGAGCACTGGGAGTGGGTTGACTAAGTGCGGTAACGGATGTAATCGTCCGGGTTATTGATAACTGTACTATAGTACGTTAGGGCTGCAAGCCGTGCTTTTCTAATGAGACAGATTGACTGTGAGGTACTACGTTTTCATAGTTGGGTCGTCGGAAGCTAAGCAAACAGCATACGCATCAATTCATGCGCACTGCTGCTGATCGACGCCGGTGACGAAAGCGGAGATCGTTGAGACTCGTCTGCTTGGAGCTTCTTCGGCGCATCATTGTGTCGACGAGGATCCAAATTTCTACGACCCTGAATATTGAATGCTTCCGGTGCCACTGGCTCTTCGCGCTCACATAATTTACGTATTTCCCTACGTACGCCCACGTCAAACCACTCACCTCCTAGCCAGAAACTTGCTTCTCCTGTACTCTATAGTACTCTCGGGGCTCAGCTTTTCCTCTTCACCTCAACTTGGTACTTGTCGAACACAACCTGCACGTGTAGAATCTGGATGCTGTCTTCTCTACTCTCTGTCTTCTCCGGTGGAAATAAACTGGACGGTGATTCCAACGCCGACAACCGGAAAGCCCTCATCAACTCTACAACGAATACCACAAGCTTGAAGTCAAAGGTTGACGAGGTGAAAGGTGACGTGGCAGGTACGACTACCGACTCTGAGCAGGCTGGTTGTATTTTCTGTGACGTGAGCCGGGAGAAGGGGTTTGACGTCGTTTACGAGGTATGTTCTCAAAGTATGACGTGTATACATCAAGAGCGAATTAGTTTAAAGGTGTACGGCCGTAGGATGAGAAGTTCGTGGTGTTTAGAGACCACAGGCCAGCGGCCGCTCAACATCTCTTAGTTATCCCCAGAAGACATATCGGTACGTTCTCTTTACCATATGATGGCCCATGAGCTAGTGTGCAGACTAATTATTGTTGAGCAGATAGCGTACGTACGTTGACGAAAGACGATGTACCTACAGGTATGTGCCATCTTCGAACTCGCACTTCTCTTTTCTGACGCCCTCATACAGTGAAGCGTATGGCAGAAATCGGTCACTCAGTCTTGGATGAAATGCAGATTCCCCTATCTTCCCGTCGGTGAGTACCTTTCCTGCTTGTCACTCGCGATGCCAGAAGCTCACTTCATCTGCAGTCTCGGCTTCCACATACCGCCGTTCTATTCTGTCAAACACCTGCACTTACACGTCCAAGCTACTCCGTACAGATCATGGCTGAAACGAGCAAAGTATCCCGTTATTCAAGGATGGCTTGGATATGACAAAGGATTCAGTTGGTTCGTAGAAGTCGAACAGGCCCTCGCCATCGTTGAAAAGGGCGGAAGAGTGAAGATTTCTTCATGCTGAAGGACGTCAAGACGTCCGGAGGGAGTTGGAAGGAAGGTTTGAGCGGTGTCCTGGCGATATCGTTGAAACGGGAACTGGATTGTGTAGACTTACTATAGGTCAGTTGTAATTTCTCGATGAATAACGCTACAGAAGTGCTAATTGAGGATGTTGCATAGACATGTATATAATACCCGCATAATCTTGACTTGGATCCTCATCGTCATTCGATCTCAACAGCCGGCTCGTTGAGTATATGGCAGGTGTTCATGATTCTCATATGGATCTGCACGCACAGTCCCGTAAGAAGTGAGAAAACCACCTATTCCAGGGTATAATTCGACAGTCAAGACATCCACGTAGACCCAGCATCCTCCTAGATAACATCCTGCCAAGCACCGATCTCTGTCAGCAATGTCTCCGTCGTCTGCCACAGCTCCGTCGCCAACTCCTGGTCATATGCCTGCGGGTTCGGCGCTTTCAGATTCTTCCTGTTCGGGTCTAGGTATGAACCTTTGTAGGATTCGGCCTCAGCGCGGACCTTGGGCGATGCTGCAGCGAAGACGCTGCCGTATGACCCCTTCTCGGCGGAACGGAAGAAGAGATAGCTGACACCGATGTATATGCGACTCAGGACGGCACCTTGTGTGCGAGCGTAGTTCTTGTTGCCGTCTAAACCGAGATTCGTCAAATGAAGCGCAGTCAGTACGTTTATAGCTCTCACTACATACCTGTGTGTACGCCACCAGGATCAGATGCTATGACTATGATAGGTATGTTCTTCTCGTCAAACCGTCGCTGTAGCTCTCTTCCCCAGATGGTCAATGCCAACTTCGAGGAAGCTGAAACGCCATANTTTCGGAACCTCTTTCCGGCAGGGACAAGTTTTATGCCTGTCGTGATGACCTGGTGCAGGATATTGACTTGTGAACAGACCCCTTGAGACTAAAATAACTCGAAGCAGACGTACGTTTACGATGCGGACGTCTGTGCCTGGTTCCTTTGCTGTCTTCTCAAGCAGAGGGATGAGCCCGAGCGTGAACGCGACAGTGCCGAAATAGCTGCGAAAATGGATTAATGTCCCTTGACAGGTTAGTACTTTGACAAGACAAGCTCGTACTTGATGAGTACGACGTCCTGGATATCTGTTGAATGTGAACGATAGGCTGAGCGTGATGTAGTGCAAGACTTACCATACAAAGTGCGCTTGTAAGGAAGCAGTGTCCTAAACGTCATCTGTCAGAGCTAGAGAACATATATTTTGCAGCGAATGAGTTCTCCTTACTGGGCAGCGTTATTAACTGACAGAATTTCAGCTGTCAGTCAAAGTTCCATACATGCCCATCCGATTTCCAACCCTACTGACCCAATACATCCAATCGGGTTTCCTTCGTAAGAAAATCTTCTGCAGCCGCCTTGGCCAACTTCGGGTCGCTAAGGTCAAGGTGCAAATAGTGCACCTCCCCGGAGCCAATGCCCTCTGCAGTAAGTCGCTCGATGGCGGCTTTGGCCTTCTCTTCGCTGCGAGCACCCAGGTATACCTTCGCGCCTCTTCTTGCTAGATGTTTGATAGCAGTGAATCCTATACCTGCACTATTGAATCGTGGTTTAGTCCTCGGTTTTTGTAGTCACCCATTCGACACTCACTTTCCACCCGTGACGATAATGACCTTTCCAGTCAAATCCGGAATGTCCTTCTGTGGGTCGAAGCTCTCTGAGAACACCATAGTAGCACTTTGAGTCTCCCAGGGTATCTACAAGCCGGCTGTAGGTCCAACGCGAGAACGTCCTGCGGTGGTTGGAGGGTAACTGAGAGCAAGCAATGGGGACCCGAATTTCGCTAGTGAGTTTATATACGATTACACTTTCAGACCATACGCAATAGGGTCCGCTGATGGGACTTCGAGAAGCACGCGTTGTCATTCCTCGTATTGATAGGGTGTCGGTGGCAGAACGGGTAAAACGAGGGTGAGAGTATAGGGGCACGTCAATACAATTTGATGCGAGGTTTTACTCACGCATTTTTTCCATGGGATCTGCTTGCACCCGTTGTCACAAACACCGTAATCTCACGGCAAGCTGCTCAGGGCCTAGAAAAGGTGCTGATAGGAATTGTCTACAACTCGGAGCTGAGAAGGTGAGGTCGTGACTCGTCGTGTTACCACTTCGGGCAGTCATGGGCACCGAACAAGGGCCATTCACTAGACGCCCATTACTACTAGCACACCGCGCTCACCATCGTTCAAAAATTATCGATTCGGAGGACTTATAAACCACTGCAACAAGTAGGTAACTGGAGAGAAGTAGCGATCTGTGATTCTTATTGACAATTCAAGCTCGTCTCATCGAATAGCTCGGGCAAGCGTTCAATCCCCCTAAGGCTGCTCCCTAGCAGCTGAGGTCGAGCAGCTGCTGATCATACGGAATCAAGTGAGCACCATCTCCTACATTTGACTACCTGAGAATGTTTCTGAGGGGTTACACTGATATCGAGTCAATCAGGCGTGCAGACAAGGTCCGCATGCGGCGACCTCGCGAATGAGCTCAGACTCAATATCTTCAGTCGTGGCTACGGGTGCGGATCTCCCATCAGAGCTGCTGGTCCTCATTCTGCGACAAATAGGTGACTACGATGTGCTAGCGCATGTTGAGACAACAGCCAGGCGAGGAATGATCCAACAGCTCGCAACTTGTGCTCTAACTTGCCGATACTGGGCAGACCATTGCCGTCCAATGATATTCACGCGTGTTCGCGTAGGAAGTCTCGAGGCCTTACGAGCACTTTCATTGATAATCTCAAATACCCCCATCGTTCTTCCCCCTGTCACCAAATATATCTGCTCATGGCATCTCCTGCAACGACTCGATGCATGGCCGTGGCTTCACAACTGCGCGCTGGGAGTATCGGACCGCCTGCCCAGTCTGCCCTATAAGGCTACTACTCACATCACGATCGTAGGATCTTCGTCCGTTGAAGGTCATCCTCTACCATCTACACCTCGTTCGTTTCGAGTCACCAATCCCCTACCGAGGACCTTGCCGTCTATCTGCTATCAATGCGATAGCCTTACTTTAGAGCGATGCCATTTCCGAACGGTGCACGAGCTCAGACGCTGCCTTCGTCAATTCGCCTTTCTTATTCGGGGCAAGGCATATCTAATTGACTGCTCGTGTGACGAGCTTTACTTCCCCAAGCTGGATGGCAAGCTGAGCCTTCCATTTCGTGCTTTCACTGTCATAACCTCCAAATGTCTTCAAACCGTGGAAATGGCATGGTCGGCATTCACTTCAATGGGGGATCCCCACTGTCATTTTCCAACCCTACCGAATAGCCCTAAAATACGCGTAATGCTCGCACCGTCTGATCACCGCTGTATCTTCGATTTGTCGAAACTGCTCTTTGACAGTGTAATATCAAGCGGGCTGGCCGCGGACTCGGGTCTGTCCATTAGCACAGGTCCGAGTTGGAGTTGGCCTCTCGATGAAGGAGCACGGATCTACATGGAATCCAACATCGGTGAGTAAAACCATTTCTGATGTCACTATCACCACCGCAAGGCCCTAATCAAAAGTCAACAGATTCTGTCTGTGAGGTTTCTGTTGTTAAGCATGCAACCGATAGAGGCAAAGCCACAGATCTGGCTCTCGGCTTTCACACCAACGCTACTTTCACTCCTGAGTGGTACGGTCTAATAAACAAAACCACCGTTGATCACGTAACGCAAGTAAGAATTCGCCTCAACAAGGACGACCTTTGGGTTGGAGGACCTCTGCGATTGAAGGTAGCGTTGTCATATCCATGGGACAACATCGTGGCACAGCTGGCACGATTGCCTTTGCTCTCTAAAATCAATATATGTTGCACTGAACGGGATCAAGTGGTGCGCTTCGTTGAAGCATGGCGGGAGACGTTCTCTAGACTGCGCCCACGCGTCCAGATTGTCGTGATGTATTCCCGCACGGTGGTATCCCTTCCACCGGAATCGGAGCTAATGCCGCTGATACGGTTGGACGAGATCTCAATGGATTTTGATACCTTCGAGGAGATTGGGTGCAGAAGTGAGTTGTTCATTATGTAGTGACAGTATATGTTAGTTAACCTATGCAGCGTCTACTCCAGCCACTGTTGGAAACTGAAATGGTAGAATGGGCCGAGCACGCCTTCCACCTCACGTCGCCCCAAGCTAGACTCGCCAGTCAGTCCGGTCGTAAGCTGGGACGCCCGCCGACCGAGACAAGCAAAGAAGGAGGTTTTGGGAAGCGTAGCGGCAGAACAGCTGCGGACGAGCCTACCCCCAAGCTTGATTATTCTCTGCCGCCGATTCCGAAACCTTGCACGTAGTTTTTGTGTCGTCTTTCTCGCATCGAGTCAAGTACTTGGACTTTTGAAAATGTCGAGGGTAACCGCTTAGCCCTCTCTTTGAGTCATCTTTATCTTTATTGATGTGTAATTGAATCGTAGTCTAGTTGCCTTGTCACCCATGCTTACCCTCATTCTCTGGCGGGCCTCGTAGGTAGTAGAGAAATATCATCTTCGATTATCCTCTTCCACGGTACCTTGGAATGGCTCCCACTATATTGTTGAACTATTTTAATTTAGGCGAGTGAACGTTGTTGCAATCTGAAGTCGCGTGCATAGTACGATAGCATTTCTCGTATTCATTTATGTTGGTAGCAACAAAGCTACAGCGGATATACAGCACTGCTGGCAAGGTACGATGACAGGTATTGTTGCCATAACGAGGACACGAATGCGAAAGGTCAAGAATAAGCAGAGAAGGTGGAGTCTGGGGCGACGTCGATGAGAGAACAAATCTGCGCAAGAAAAGGCAGCGGTGAATGAACGATCAAGTTCTCGAAGTTGGAGCACACTGATGGTGTATCGCGTAGCGACAGGTGTAAAGAAAGGTAGGTAAGAGGTATATAGCGGCGAAGGGGGATGCGCTTGGGAGATGCGTGGTCTAGGGATGGTAACAAGGTGAAATGCTCGAGCTGGTCGAGGCCGGGGTATGTCGACGCGGATAGATATGCCCAGCGCCCCAGTGGTATGGTGTACGAGGTAAGAGTCGAGAGCAACGAGTCGGAACAGAAGACGTTGATGCGAGATGATAACGATAGATGGGTGAACGAGGTATCTTAGCAGTAGGAAGATGGAGCGTCAAGCTACATACGAAACTCCTGAAAGTAATATCGGGAATCGTTGAGTTTAGAAGTTGGACCATGAGATGACGTTGTCCCTCATAGGACTGTTAGAGTCCTCGAGGTTGACAGTGACACCCAGACTGGTTGTGCGGAGAGGACGTTCGGCGCGGAGACCCTTGACGGGTTTGACGAAACACCAGGCGGGGACGGCGCCGAGCTCGACCTCTCCAGGCTTGAAGATGCTGTCGCGGCCTACAATGCACCAACCATCATCATACGAGGTGACAACTGACGCAGAGATGAAACATCAGCATCTAGTTCGCATTGTATTGTGTTTGAATAGAAAACTCACCGTGCATACGTTCACCGACGGAGATGACGAGTTCGTCGGGAAGCACAGGGTTGAACGTCTGCCTAACAGTGCGTTTGTCCTTCCCAGATGCGGTGCTGCTCGCGAAAGATGCCACCGACGAGCGGGACGAGCCCGTGTTGATTGCACTCAAGAAAGAGTGCCGGTTGAAAGACATCCACGACGCGTTGGAGGCCCGCTTGTCACTTTTATGATCTGCAGTGAGAGCGGAAGGGGGTGTGCCCATGAACGGCGCGAACGGGCGCGGAAGCTTGCCCTCGGCTTCGTAGTGCTCGAGGATCTCGGTTTTCGACGCGTTCGCGCTGAGTACGGAGACTTCGGGCTTGATATCGCTCTCGGACATGTTGTTCTCTGTGAACATATACTCGTCTTTTCGTAGTGTGATGCCATAACTACACAAAAAGCGCGTTCAATAAGATTCGACGCTATTAACATAGAAATAAACCCACCTCTTCTTCTCGTCGTTCTCCAACATAATCCCGCGCACGTTCAAACTGAGAGCCTGAATACGATCCTCGCCGACCTTCTGGAACGCCGCCCGCTTCTTCCATCGCCGAACGAGTAGGAACGCGACCGCGCCTACGACAAGGAGAGCGATGATGACGATCCCAATAATGTAGTACGACTTGAACTTGTTACTGTCTGCCGCGCCTTCAGCCGGAGTCTGGTCACGCGCGACGAGCGCACCAGGAGAAATCAATGACGGGGCCATGACGACAGAGTTTGTTTGAGCAAGTATGTATAGAACGCGTGAGTCTTGGCCGTTTGTGGTTTGTGGGGTGTGTATAAGTGCCGAGGTGGGCTAGTGAGGTGTGTTCAAAGAGCGACGTGGAAAAGAGTGACTAGGGAGGTGCACGATTGCAACCTCGGTAAAAATTCGAGCTGGTCGGGTTGAAGTCGGTAAGTCCGCTGTAGTACTCTCGTAATGAATTCGAGGTGTTCTATAGGTGGAGTGGAAAGGCCGGTGGCAAGCGAGGGTTAGCCGATCGGAGGTTGGGGGGAAACGAGGGAGGGGAGGGGAAGGGGAGGCTGGGAGATGCCTCGGGGCTGCAGACAAGACGTCGTAGCCTCTGCAAAAGGCGTTGGAGCAGAGAAACGAGCGGGTTGCACTGTCTCACCGCTCATATCATATGTTCACATCCCAGAAAGGCAATGTAAGATCACCTTGGTAGCGAACTGCAGCCGCATGTTTTTTAATCATGTTGCGCTCCACCGCACGCAGAAGTTCCAACGTTGTGTATGTCGGTGTAGGGCGGTCGGGCATCGCTATGACGGTCCAAAGTAAGTTAGGCGACTTTGGAAGAGTCGTGTGCTGCGAACAACTTCGAAGCGGCAGACAGACCCCGTCCTTCAAGTTGTCATACTTCGGGAATAGACGCCGGAGGTATAATTACTTTGATCGCTTTGATGCGCCCTCCGGCAAATTATGGCAGCTTGGCAACACCGGCGCTCCGAGGACGACATCTTACGTCCGGCGCATGACAGCAAACGTCGACTGCACCGTCAAATATAACTGGCTCATAGCATCAATAAATAGCAAGTACGCGACGCAACGGCCAGCTACCACTGGGTGGCAAAGGAGATAGTACACTACGAAACTCGCAAGAAACGGTAGTAGACCCCCACAAAAAAGGGTGGGCATTTACAACTATGCTCCTGCTATCAAAGGGTAAGAAAGTAAGATAAAAAGAAGGGAAAACGAGGCTCAGAGCTAGGCGAGCGGGGCAACGAAGGGGAGGAAGAGGGGATCAGTGATCGGTGGAAGAGAGAACAGCGATCCCAGATCGGCGTGTAAGATGCCGGATGGGCAGGGGTTTGGGTGAAAGGAGAGGAAGGGGAAGAGAGAGTGCAAGAGGAGGGGGATATAAGGAGTCGAACATCGACAGCAAGAGAATAATGCGTTGCCAACAAGCAGACTGTGTTTGTGATACAAGTGTCAGTCGCGGACAGCGTGGAATGCAGTCACAAGGACGCGGAGAGAGGCGTGATGCGGAGAACGATGGGGGAATTTATCAGCTGTTCAGTGATGGGAAGTGGGCAAAACGGGTGGTGGGGCGGGAGTCTTTGGGAATTGCGAGATGTCGTCGTCCATGCCGGACAAAACAGACGAGTAGCGGGAGTCGATGGTTGGTTGCATGGATACAACCCGCAGACGCTCTTCCACCTCTTCCTGGGTCAAGTCCAAGGCAGCGATGAGTGATTTCATGGCATGTTCGGAGGAGACAGGGTTGCTCCCAGAGCTCAGCGAGGAGTCGGTGTGCGTGTGGAATGAACGAGTGAAGGGAGGGAGTTCCCTCGCAGTTTCAGGGCTGCCAGGTAGATCCGCGAAGGGATCTATCTCGCTGCCTTGGCTCATAATCCGTTGCCGACTTGGACTACGTCTGCTCTTGCTGGCATTGCGACTGTGCCCACGGCTACTGCTTCGACTCCTGCGACTCGTCGACCGATAGACATCGCCAGCACTGAAGAAGGGGTTCGAGCCGCTCTTACGGCGCTCCACTGAAACGTCTGTGAACGGATTCTCCGGGGCTGCGTCCGAGCCAGAGACAGCCGTAGACGTCTCCTCCAGAGTCAAAACTTCGGCGGACTCCCACTTGTGTATATGCGCGATGGCAGGCGGCGTCATCTTCGCAACACCCGTTGGGGACATCGTGCCAGATTCGATACGAACAGAGCGCAGAGACAAGAACGAGTCGTCGCCGACAGTCTCGCCGTCCCACGAGACACCACTCTCCTGCCGCTGTGCAAATGGCCGTTCGGGCTGAGCGAGCTGTTGAGCGAGGTCGGGGTGATACTTGGTCATGGACGGCATGTCGAAGCCGTGTTCCTCCAGAGCCTTGGCAGTGCGCGTCGTCCGCATGCTCATCGTCCGTTTCTTGAACATCGAAAAGTTCTTCTCGTCGTCATCCTCCGGCATCTCCTCTATTCTCCCACCGTGCCCATCATCCAGCTTGTTCCACAGACCACTCCTAGTCTTTTGTTGTTCCATCTCTCCGCGTGCATTTCGGTTTTCCGACATGGGAGATCGAGGGATGCCCCGATCGTTGTTGCGCTTGCTCGTGGACGAGTGGCGGGTCCACCAGATGAAGATGCAGATGAGAATGGCGAGACCGACGAACGCGCCGACGCACGCTGCTACGACTGCGCCAGTGGATAATGACGACGAGCCATGTATAGCCTGAGTCGCAGCCTGAGAAGCGGTGGGCTCTGCGTCGGAAGTCGGAGCGGCGGTGTCACTGGTGGTAAGCGTGAAACCCGCAGCGAGAGTTGGTATGGCTTCCGTAGGTATCTGCTGAGTTGCTGCACCAGTGCTGAGGATGAGATTGCCCGTTGTGACTGCTGGGTTCAGTGCAGTGATCGTGGCAGCTCCTCCCAGACCATCTCCATCATCGGCGCCGACGACGAGTGTTGTACCTTGACGTTTGAAATGTCTGTTGAAGTGGGGCATGTTACTGAACGAATGACGACTGTAAGAGCATAGACTCGAGTTGGGACTTGGTGAACGACGTCGGGAGGAGGGGGCGAAGTGAGGACCAGTTCCGGGATGGGATGAGATGAGAAGCGGTCAACGGAGCTCGATGGGATTCTGCGGAAGGCAAGTCGAGATGATGAGTATTCCCAAGGTAACCCTCCAACGACGCGCTTTTGCCTTACCAAAACGAAACCCAGGGCGAGCGAGAAAAGAGGAGAGAGAAGGTAAAGACAGTAAGGACCGGACCTGGCCTGTGCGGCAAGGCGTTGAGGGGAGGAGGAGGAGGGCGGGAAAAGATGGGTGTGATGGTCCTGTCTCGCTGTGACGGCTTGTTGCCAACAGCTCTCAGCCGACCGCGCGACCAGCAGACGACGGCAATATGCGACGCTGATGCGAGTTGCCATTTTCAGGGTCTAGCGCA
>JAXQGX010000564.1:0-13596 GCA_037040455.1 Irpex sp. P115-07
AGTGCATTCGGCTCGAGCACTGTCGGCACTCCTCCAATCGGCTCAGGTCCAGTCGGCTCAGTCATATCGGCTCAAATTCCAGGCAGGAGAATCGTCTTCTGCGTAGGCGTTTCCGTCTGCGGCTACTAGATCCTCACTAGAAACGAACCAAGAGATCAGTTTCAACGAGCGAAGCCGGATAGCAGGAGGGAGAGGTACATACCGGTCGTTCTCGAAGCGTGGGGGTGAAGGGAAACCGGGCGGTGAGCGGACGCGCGAGTCTTATATAAAGAACGACGCGTGGGAGGCGATACTGAGAAGTCTTTGGATTGAGGTCCTAGGGCGGCTCCCGAGTGGTGGGCTTTCCAGGTATGATAGAAGCTGGAACACTGTCCCCGATAGTGTCTGTGCACCACGAAATCTTGTACAGTGCACGCCGTCTGCAGAAACCGACGCAGACGACCGTTCATTCCAAGTATCACTTTATTGGTACACTGAAGCGAATGCGCCGAGGAAGGGGATGATCATGCCAAGCTTCCAGGCGATCTGCACGAACGTTGGCAAGCTCATGTCGAGAATATCTGGAAATGATCGTACAGAGTTTGAGCAGTGAGCGAGCTTCGAACTTCGACGCAAAGCTATGCTTCTTCTACAGTATGCTTTCTATACAATCGATTAAACGACTGTCAATCACCGTTAGATGAACCAAATCTAAGGAAGTCAGGGCTCGTGCACTCCAAACAATCTGGTCTCGAAAATGTAGTTTCGAGGTTCTGTTCTACAGCAGGTTCCTGCACCTGCGATCTTGTGGTGAGATGGTCATAAATTACGTATCCAATCAGTAGAGATATAAACTCACCAAAACGCATACGAACAATAATACGACCTGTACCTCGAGAATCACGATCCTTTGGCTCGCCATGCCGAAAATTAGCTATTCGAACGCCTAGGGCTCCCTCGCACAATGCACCACAACGCTGGGAGGGTTTCGTATGGTAAACATAGTATGAGGACGGATAGGGGGCATCGAGAGTTGCTATAATGTGTTGTATGCTTAAGAATGACGCAGAAAACAATACTACGATAAGTCAGAATCGTAAGGACGTGAGCGTTAGATTAGAGAAGTAGACCGAGATGGTCGCAACATCCACAGGGTCGCGGAAGTAACTGACACGATTTTGGCAGCGATATGTGCATGGGGGAAGTGCGAACGACGCGCAGCTACGGTTTCGCGTCATGTGCTTCAATTTGAGGTGTAAATACGTAGTATGAGCAGACTTACCATTCACGGGAACGAGCATTCACTGCGAACGAGAATCCACATTCACGGTCTACTCGGTATCGTACTGTAGTCTGCTGATACGTCGACAAGCAGTAGTGGCAGTTCGTGCAGACGGAGACGTCAAAGACGTGCATTGTGCCTTGCGATTCTGCGATCATTGAGCCGTCCTTCCGTTGAGCCTTCCGTTGAATTGTCGCTGCAGGCTGTAGTCTGATATATATTCGTGAATGTCTTGGTTAGAGAGAGGATGGTTTTCACCATAGTGCGACCAAGGTCGGCACCAGTACCGTGCTTCCATGTGAGGCCCGGAGCGTGCTGGTCAAGGTAAGGGTGACGGAGTCCTCACGAGGGGTACGGCAGCATCCGCAGCTCAATCTAAGCGGACAGACTGTTGCCCTACGCATTAGAAAACGTATGTGAAGAGTAAAGGTACAGTAACACGCACCTGACTGGTTTCATGCCTTCAAGTCCGCACTCGTCCTACGTCCCACCGATAATCGATAACCTCCGAAACCCCAGCATACGATCGTAGAATAGTGATGAGCACTGAGTCAGAAAGCTCTCAGTTCATCGAAGTACACTGGACGATACAATAGAGTACTCACCAGATGAATAGTTCAAAGGAAACCAGACAGGGCAAGAGTACACTGAACGGTCTGCGTGACCTGTGCTGGAAAACACTAGCACTGGGACGTCCAGATAATTGTGAGACGCCAGTTGAGCTGAGTAGAGGAGTGTTGGTGGAGGTCGGTGATGGAGGTCGGCGACCAAGATGGTCAGGGTAAGATAAACCGGCGCCTCGACTCTCGAACGTCTCATCCTCCTCTCATCTTCTCTGTTATCCATGCCTTTCGCTACAGCCTCACGCCAACCTAGTAGCCACAAGGACGTCCGCGTCGGTCTTTGAACTACCACACCGCGCCCTTTGAATGACCGATCAATTTGACGACGGTGAGGCAGGCTACGACGGCCAGTGACAGCTCCAAGACGCACTCCCATCGTCTCCCAGCCCGAACTTCAAATGGCATACGTACTCATGTACTCTACTGCTAGGAGAGACGGCTGACCTACAAATATAATGATGTGAGCTATAGAAGCTGATAAAGATCTCGGAGAGCTTCACGGCTTCTAGGTGAGTACTGTATTGTATGCCTGTACTGCAGCTTGTCTTGCGCACGCTCACGCACGTCCCATTCACTATCAGTCGCCCCCTACACCGCACCTGTCGAAACTTCTATACCCGTCGCGTGATATAAAGAAGCCGTACACGAAGTGCGGCTGCCCAGCACCCAGTGCATTTGCGTTGCGTTCATGGTATGTGTTTCCACAGACTTGCTTCTGACAACTTCTACTACAGATGCATTCCAACACTTCTTCATCCAACGCAGAGCGCAGAGCGCAGAGCACACATCTCATCAATGGCAATGGCCTATTCCTCCTCTCATGAACATCTAATATCTCTCGTCTACGCTTGGAAACTCTCTGCCGGGTGACCTAGCTTCTCGGAGACTCATACACCCTTGGACTGCTACCGCCGCCGTAACCTCTGTCTCCGGTGTCGACAAGCTGACCGCAGCCCACCCGTCAAATCATCGGTAGTCAGGTGTACGCCAGTCTTGACGACAATGATAAAAATATTTTCCCTACTCCCAACGGATGCTCTCAGCTAGATCTCGATATTTATTTTAGATGTCGCGAGCTAGTTCAGGATGGATCTACTTGGGGTGTTGCGCAGAGACGCGCGGATGGTGCAAGAGTACTTTGGAAGTACGTCCCTTTAGCATAACACGTTGACCTCAAGACCCATGCGTATAATTATGTGAGTCGGCCCCAACGCGCAACGCCTTCTGGTAATCATTCTCATTTACTATTGTTACTTGAACAATTCGCGAGTATCAACACTTCCTCGTCCGCATACTTCCTGCGTACTAATACATGTATACGATTTTCATCACTCGACGACACCTTCCCCGAGATACTCGCCATCAGCCTCTCCGTACGTTGCGATCATTCAGCCACTCGCCGTTTGCGAAGTCTCCTTATTCTGAGGCTTGATATTGCCAGTGTCGCCGCACGTATCGCCTAACACCTCGATGTCGTTACCTGCGTCCGGATGCACCATCTTTCCACTAGAAAGGTCGCTTCCGGCCCTAGTGGGTCATCGAGCCACTCCTCCTTCGGCGTGAGACTCCGACTCGGCGTGAGAGTGGCTGAGAGAACCACCGCTTGAAGGTCTGTTGTTCGCAGACTCTTCATCTGAGGCCAAACGATCGATGCTGTCGTCTCCTGGACGAATAAAGCTTGATGCAACGATGTTCGAAGAGGTTGCCGGTGAATCCAAGTTCAAAGAACTGGTAGAAGTCCCAGTGGACGGGATACCTTCCGAGAGAACACTGGGTGTTCCTGATAATACGTCTCCAGCGTGTTGTGACTCTATCTCCACATTCACAATACTGGCGCGCACAGAAGGAGAGTGAGCTTCACTCTGTTTACTGTGGACACTCGGAGAAAAAGGCCTGTCCAGTTCTTGATTGTCTAATGTGCCCCTCACCTTCTCCGCGACATCCAGGCGCCTTAATCTGAAAAACTGTGCCTCGTCCTTCGGTCTGAAGCCTCTGTCGGGATAATGGAAGGCATAATGCATCATCCCCAACGTCTCGACAAGACGGTCGTCGAACGCGGAACATTCGTTCTTGAACTCCTCGCACCACTCTTCGTATGTGGGTATTGTCCAGTTGTGGTATCCCCAGCTTAGATCATCCCGTCGGATGTGCTGTAGGCATGCATGAATGATTATCGCATCGGTTTCCAAAAGCCTAGTTCGGCAGATGGTGGAAGTGCGTCTGGAGATCGATGGTCCAGATATTCTGAGGCTTGAACGAGTGAGGCCCACAAGAACGTAAAGAAGTGCTCGCCATTCTGGTAACTCGCTCGACGGTTCTTTAGAATACTTGGGAGCAAATTGGATGAATAAGCACAAGAGCTTTAGGGCATGACTAGGCGACGCTAGACGAGTGTTGAAGGGGCTTTCGTGACCAGCGGCCACGGAATCTGACTCATCGTGAGCTGGGCGCAGGCTGTTGAGACACTCAATAAGACCAAGTAGTGCCGGTCGTTGGAGGGACCGATAATTCTTGGCTGAGTCCGAAAGCGTAGTCAGCGAGCTTGACATGACCCACACTCTGTAAGGGACAGACACTCACCCCATCTGGACTCGTGACACACGTTCACGACGACCTGCGCATTTACCTGAGCAAGAGCATGTATGGCAAGGACAGCACCATCCCGGTGAGATAGCCAGCTGACAAAGGTGGACTGAAATCTTTCGGGGAAATACTTGTTTCCCGATATATTGGCAAGATACCAGGTACAAGCCATAGCACCCTGGCATTGAGCAACGACTGCGACTTCCGCCGCCGTGTCGTCTACCTGGATGCGTTGATTTGGTAACTCGTTCATAGGCCTGCTAAGCGGTCCCCTTGCAGGTCGCAACAGAGCACAGCTGATAATTGCTGCCACGCAGTGTGCGGCAGCCCGGTACACCGCCTGTGAGTGGGGCGACCGCTCCAAGAATACATCCCATGGCCATCTTGATATATCATCGTTGAGGTTCAAACGATTATTTGGTCGGAAGAAAGACTTCAGGAAGGCCTCAATGAAACGCGAAGATGATGAGAGACTGAGATCGAGATTTTCTATCCTCCTTTCAATACATCCGACCAGTGAGGCAAGATCGGAACCGGCACGCACAAGGTTTCCCAAGTCATCTTCCATTGTGGGTGATTCGAAAAGCTTGTGTAACGCGGCAGCACCTGACTTTGGAAAGGGATAGCGGCTCTCCGAAAGGAGGATAACCCACGTATGTTGGATGGCTATCTGAGCACTGTAGCCTTCTTCAACGCCAAGTCTGAGCTGCGCATAGCGGGAGATAATGTCGATGATGCCCGTGTACGCTGACTGACTCAAGGTCCTAAAGTGGAGGGGCGGGATAGTTGAGAAGTTCCTGGGAGAGACGACAGGGTATCCGCGATGATTTAACAGCTCATAAACAAAGGCGACAATATCGATCCAACGAGGGCCGTGTATTTGCTGAAGCGATTCGAGGATTGTGGTAGATAACAGCTCGTCGTTAAGTTGTATGACATCAACGCTGGATAGTATTTTGATGTCTTGATCGTCCTGCATGATAATGTACTGTTCATCGTGCCGCGAGCGATATTTGCCTATATAGAGGCGGAGACGATCAAGTAACTGCTTCGTCCGACGCCGAAGAAGGTCAATGACTCTTTGATGATAGGAAGGCCGTGGTAGACGAGGGGTTATCCGGGGAAGAATCTGCTCCAAACCCCGTAAGATATACACATGAAGGGATTTGAGTAATGTCGTCTTGTAGGGGCAGCGAGGTAGAAAGGCGGGGAGCAAAGTGGCAACTGTAAAGCAGAAGGCCCATCCCGCGACAAGCGGCAGAGTTGTGTGCCCGACACTCTCGTGTACCGAGGCGGTGAAATAACAGAGGCCGATGAAGAATAATGCCAGCGCAAGCTGTTGCAGGAGCGGGAGGAGGGCTGCGATCTCAAAAACCTTCCACCTTAATAATTCAGGGTAGCGATGGTGACGAATGCGTAACCGGGCTTGAGGAGAAGGATACTCGACCGCGAGGTATTCACGTAGCCATTGCTTGACGAGTATTGCGAAGGACGCAGTCATGAGACTGAAGGTGAGCGAGGCAAACCAGAGCACGTTGACCCGAATATCGTTTGCTGACGGCTCGAAAGTCGGAGGTACAGCTCCAGAAATAGAGATATTTAGTGGTTGGTTGGAGGGGTTCGCCAATTGCAGCGATATTTGCTGCATGACAGCGAGGGATTGTTGAGAGGTGAATGCGAGTTGTGAGGTTGGATCCGGAAGGAGAGCCTGATATGACTCCACGAGAAATGCGGTGAGTGCAGCGGAGAACAGACCGGCCTACAAAGCATACTGTGACGTCGACTGATAGAACGGTGAATAAAAGCAGAAATAACGTACAAATGTCAGAAGGGTGTCGATATCTTCCTTCGTGAATCTAACCTTGTCCTCGTCATACTCTCGCATGTTTTGGGCCATAGCAGCCCACCCAGTTGGCTGACCTGAGAGCACATAACGTGTTGCTGTCTTTGACTCTGCATCAGGCGAGTCCACCTTGTCAGGTAAGACGTGCTGTTCCATAACCGTTAGTACTGTCGTAGTGCAATCAACGAGGCTAATCTGGTTCTTAGGATAGACGGCACAGAGTTGTTGTAGGTGAAACAAGTTCTGAAATAGTGACCTGAAGCCTGAGTAGTAGTTAGTTCGATGAAAACCAGGCGGTACTGTACTGTGGTGGCGCACGGGTGGCGCAGCTTGAAGCTTACGTAATGCCTAAGTTGGTAGTCGCCCGAGCGCATGAGCCTGAGGTGAGTAGCCAAGTTGGCAACTCGGGCTGTGATGTGATGTAGGGTTAGTGGATCAGAGCGAACTTGCAGCGATTAGTGCACGCTTTCAATGCGACATGTATGAGCTCATTCCGAGAATGTGAAGTAAATTTATTCAGTGTTTGTTTTAATCCTGTGTCAATTTGGTGCTCAGCGAATCTCGCCCGCCTTTCCTGCTATTGTATTGTCAACCGATGCGAAAACATCAGATGCATTTGCGAGAGAAGAGAATAGTCCGTAGCAGTCGTTTGTATCCAGAGTAGCATCTACGGAGGTGGTGACTTCAGAATTAATTGGAATGGGAGAGTCAAGTTTCGCCTCGTTCCAGGGTTTCCCGTTATCCATGAGACGCAGGAAGTCCTGGACTTTGTCCAACGTACCCAGCTTCTTCAGCCGAAAGAATGGTTCGATGGCTTCACGACGTGTGTCTGAAGGCTGCGACGCGAGGTATATAACCCCGAGGATTTCCACGCTGTCGTCGGTAAACAAAGCCTCCGTCTCCTTGAACTCGACAAGCCAATCTTCATATGTATCCCTTCTTCCCTTGAGGCGAGGAAAGGCGGTCTTCAAATCGCGCGTTTGTATTCGTTTCAAGCAAGCTTCGGCCAGCTGCGGTAGCGCCTCCTCCTGAGAAATCCGAGCCCACCTACAGAGCTCAATGAGAGGCTGTACGGTCACAGTACCGGTGGCATCGGTGGAGTCCCTGACCCTAGATGAGAGCTTTGTAGAGTTTTGAATGCGTGTGGACTCCACCGTGCAATACACAAGATTGGTGAGTGAGGCAAAGAGCTTCCGCCACTTGTCGAAGTGCCGCGATACACTGGGTGCCCGGACTAGATGTATAGCGAGACACATAATTTTGAGAGCGCGGATTGTCGTGATGGGCGGGTATACTGAACTGGGTGCCTTGGCTTGTCCCTCGACCATATTAGACATGATGTCGTCAACCACGTCGCCGAAATTCTTCAGCATTTCGTCTGTGACTGTGAATCATGTTGAGTGAGGTGACGCGAAATATCAAAAGCAAGAAATCTTCTACGTACTTTTCAGCGCATAGTTCTCCGTAGCCAGTTCATCCCAGACACCACTGATCGCGCTCATCGGTGTGTGACAAAGCGCAGTCAAGAGTGCAGTCGTGCTATCCTTCCGTGAAAGGCAATCACCAATGGCACTTCGGAAGGCCGACAGATAATAATGCTCTTTGAACAGGTTGACCAAATGCCACATACAACCAAGAGCACCGATGAGCCTATCAGACGCGACACCAGTGGTAGACAGCGCGACCATCCCATCTTCAACTTCAAAGTCGGGTAGCGCACTGTGCTTGGTCAAGTCTTGATCGACGCTATTCAAATGCTGCGAACTACGCAAGTCTCTGCGGATGACATCGGCGATGAATTTCGTCGCCTCATGACAGACTTTCGGGGCCCATATATCAGCCTCCCATGGCCACTTCGAGACGTCTCCCTGAAGCTTGAACGGCCCAGCTGGTATTCGATCTTCCGAATCTGAGTCCTCACGATAGTGGTCAAACACGGCATTGATCAACGTCTCCAAGCAATGCAACGAATAGTCCCTACTCCACCCGAGGTCGTCCGCTCTCTGTTTGATGCCGTCGAGGAGAATTCCTAAGCGCGGGTTTGATTTCTTGGGCTTAAGGCAGCCACGGACGAGTACTCGTATGAGCTCGGTGCGATGGGGCTGCAGGATAGCAGCGAATACCCTGACACCCGACCTTGGTAAGGGGTGGCGACTCGGGGAAAAGAAGATGTAGAGCGCATGCATCGATGAGTCAGAAGCTTCCCACCGCGAGACAGTAGACGTTTGCTGGCCAGGTTTCAAGAGGTGCATGCTGGCGTAGTAGGATAGGATATCAATGACGCCGACATAGGCTGAGCGACTTAACGGGCGCAAGTTTAACGGCCGTGGGGATCCAGACAGAGGGACTTTCGCTTGTAGCCGATGGTCCAACACTTGGAGCACAAATTCGACGATATCAATCCACCGCGGCTGGTGGATTTGTTGCAACGACTCGAAGATTGTCGTCCCGAGAAGCTCGTCGTTCGACTGCAGGATATCCACGTTGGAGAGTATATGTAGGTCCGATTTGTCCTTTGTGATAATCTCGCTCTCGTCATGAGCCAAACGATGCTTATATAGAGCCCAGGAAAAGTCATGCAGCCATTGTAGTTTGTTTTCCTGGCGGAGGTATCGTAGGGGTCGCCAGTCGTATAACCAGTCCGCAGCGGCCTCTATTGCTCGCAGAATGTGCAGGGACTTGAGGAGCGTGGTCTTGTACGGACAGCGCGGGAAGAATACTGGCAGAACAGTGACGACCAACAGACAAAATCCCCAAGCGGCTACCAATGGCAGACTGGTGTTACCAACGCTTTCATGCACGGATGCGGTGAAGTAGCACAAGCCAATGAAGAACAGAGCGAGGGAGAGCTGTTGAAGAAGTGGAAGAACAGCGGCGATCTCAAAGACTTGCCACTGGATGAGTCCTGGCTCGCGGTAATGACGGATCCGGAGCCGCGCGTATGGGGATGGATATGTGACGGCAAGGTACTCTCGTAACCATTGCTTGACAAGTATGCCGAACGACGCCGTAATAAGACTGAAGATCAGTGAAGCGAACCAGAGAACGTTCACTCGAATATCGTTTGGGGATGGACGGAAGGGTGGCGGGGTCGGCGTAGATAGTATGGAAGCTGGAGGTTGGTAGGTTGCGTTGGAGAGTTGTTGGGATACTTGCTGCATTACTGCGAGCGTTTGCGAGGATGTCGTGAGCATCTGGGATGCTGTATCTGGGAGAAGGTTTTGATAGGATTCGACGAGGAAGGCGGTGAGAACTGCTGAAAACAGACCCGCCTGTGACAGTGCTCTGTGAGCAAACGTGAACGAGAGAGACAGAGAGAGGAAGGATGGCAAACGAAGTCACTCACAAAAACAAGCAGAGTATCAATATCTTCCTTCGTATCCTTCACCTTCTCCTCGTCAAACTCCCTCACCTTAGCCGCCATGGCCGTCCACCCCGTAGGCTCCCCCGAGAGCACGTATCGAACCTCCGTGTCCCGGGCCTCATGACTACGACTATCCGGGTATGGCAATTCGTGTTCCTTGTGCGGGTTCTTGTCAGTGGTGTCTTCGTCGTGTGAGAGGGATCTGTCCATGGGCTGTCTTCGGAAGTATCGATAAAAAGAGCGAAATGATCTATGATGTTCTATGGAATCATGAGATACCACGAGATCTTGGAGAGACGCAACTTACGGCGAGAGATGAAAGTACGATGCAGAAAAGAAAGGCGATACGAGTCGCCGTCAGTACGAGTGTTATACTTGTCCGGACTGTGAAGAAGGTTAATTGTGACGTTGATGGTAACAGGGCAGTGCAGGGGCGCTGAGTACCGATGATGGAGGGGCTTAGGGACTCGGCATCATTGTTGCAGATGCGTGCGTGCAATTGGTTTACTGCGGCGGTCTTCGTATTCTGAATTCCTGCATTGCCTGAAGATCGAGCATTATATAATAAGTATGATACGCTGTCACTAAAAGTACTAGTAGTGTATTAGTTCCACTACAGCGCAGAAATAGAACTGCATCGCGCCTTCTATGCACAACCTCATCCCTTTGACCAGTCTCAGTCATGTCTCAACAACCCGCCCATCTCAATCTCATCTCCCTCCTCCCCTGCCCCGCCTCCAGCTCCACTTCCCACAGAAACCTTCAGCCCCTCCTCCATCTCCCTCTTGACACACACCTGCTCCGCAACAATGACGGTCCCGGCCGCACCTATTGCCATCACGGCCCAAAAGAATATAGACGAGGGGAGGGCGGAGGAGTAGTAGGTTGTGAGGACGAGGTGATTGAAGAGGAGGGTGAGGGTGAAGTCGAGGATCAGGCGTGGGCGGCGGATTAGGTGATATAGGTATGTTATGCTGTGTGTGAGCGAGCGGACAAGGCGGAGGAGGTTAGAAGGTTTGTGTATTATGCGAAGGCAAATTGGCACAACGCACTCTGCACCGCAAGTCGCAAGCCAACAAATAGCGATAATCCACCCCCTCCTCGGGTCCATCTGTCCACTCCACATCCCTCCTCCTGCACTTCCTTGCTGGCTACTGCTACCACTGCCATTGCTATCGCCACTGAGGACTTGATGTCCGCCGCTCCAGACGGAATGGAGGCTCTTCCATGTATCGGCGAGAGACGCGCCTGTGGTGGGTTTACCGGCCATTTGTCGCCAGTCCATTATCATGCCTGTGTAAGAGAGTGAGATAGAGTGAAGTAAAGTCGAGCCAGGTCGAGTGAGGTCGAGTGTAATAGGTGGGAAAGGGTAAAGTAGAGTGTAGAGGAGGGAGAGTGAGTATGGACGTAAACCTAACATGCAGCATTGGCATACCGACATTCGCAGCCCCGCCTTCATACTCCAATGCGCCTGGGTTTGCAAAGAGAGAGAGGAGAGGAGATACGAGAAGAGCAAGGGTGAGGTAGTGTAGGGCTTGGAGGGATATTATCTACGAGTGCGAGCCGTTGAGTAGCGAATGTAGGCGTGAAGGTTGGAGACGTACTTGAGCAATGATTAGCACAGGGTCCCATCCAGTATTGCTGATGTTGGAGGCTTGTTTCGCCATGAAGAGGAGGACATGAATTTACAGCAAGTCGGTAGTTGGCTCGGAGAAGCCTGGCAGTCAAGACACAATGCGGCAGGGGTACTAGGACCCCGGACCACTCCCGCGCGCTTGTACGCTAACGACAAACACTTCGATAAAGTCAGTAGTACTAATATAAATAACATCTATGAGAACTTCGTGCAACTGCGTAATCATAAATTTCGTAGCTAGTACCCCGCCCGCTCATCCGAGTGTCAGTGGACAAGTATCATCATCGCTCAGACTGCCGGTGAATAGAAAGCGCATTCTGGACCTTATTCATCAGGCCAAGACTCCTGACCCTGTAACATCTTGCGTCGATATCGAAGTCTCTGGCAACATCCAAGTCAAGAGTACGGGATGCGATGACTATCATCACAAGGCATTCTACAAAGCCGTTTTCGTACACCGCGTCCTCGGGATGAGACCTCATGAGCCATTCCTCGTACTCCGGGACAGTGCCGTCTAACCAACAAGTCCAGTCAGGGCAATATAGCTTCAGGTCTTTCCATTGAATATGCGCAAGGGAAGCTTGGGCTAGGGCAGTGCATGCCTTCAAGCCGGCAGGCGATGAACGAATGAAGTCGGCGAGGTGCGTTATGTCGTTTGTCCCAGTATGTCTCGCATCAGCAATGTCATACATTCCGTAGGACTCAAGTGCAAGCGTATAGGAGGGTGGTAGTCCAAGAGCAGCCGGTAAGTTGTAGATGAGCAGGCGAGTGAACGTCTGGAAAAGTGTCTTGTACCAGTCCGTATACTGCGTTGTTGTAGTAGGCTCTACCAAATGAACGCCTAAGCAAATGATCTTCAGGGCATGGTTTAGTGTAAGCTGTGGTACTGCGTGCCGATGCTCCGACGAAGGACTGGAGGTAACGGTCAGATCCTGGATGGCGTCAAGGATATTTTGTTGCATCTGTCTGGTGACTGATTTCGCGTTAGGAGCGTTATGCAAGATGCATGGAAGTGAATGAAACCTACCACCTGGAGTGCCATAGCGCCTGAATTCAGCACACAAGCTGATAACTGCTGACTCTGGTGTCCCGTTGAGCGACCTCAACAGAGCAACCGTGCTCATCCGGTGCAAAAGGCAGTCATGGATAGTCGACTGGAATGGCCCTATCGACCAGTCCATGCTTGCTTTGTAGGCGAGATACCATACACAGGTGACAGCACCGGCGAACCGATAATCGAGCATGGCAGGGTTTGTTGTTTCCGCATGCAACGTCGTCCGTCCAGATGTCATCGCTGAACCAGAGGTCTACGTCTCCGCAGTCTTCAAGCGTAAAGATTCGGATGAGGGTCCTGGAGTCGTGCCGCGAGTTATTGTCCAGTTCAAACTTTTCAGAAGCAGCATTTACAATGACTTCGAAGTCCCGGAGACACGAGTCTGGAGTCGAATCGGATTCTTCCACCGCTCTGCGGGTTAGACACCTGAAGAGCGACCACAGCGAAAATACGCGTTCCCGTGACTTGATGCAGGCAGTGGTAATGATACGTATAATGTCACCGCCATGGAGAGCCAGTACCTTAGCGCCAGATGCGGGGAGGGGGAATCGACTGCTGGAGAACAGAAGTAATAACGCATGGGAAGTAAGGCGAGAGTCCTGCCATTCCGAGCCACCATGGCTGAATTGGACTGTGAGGTAATGGGAGAGGATGTTGATAACGCCGTTGTACGCAGGCCGTGTTAATGGCCGCAAATCCGTGGGAGACGGTGTATCAAACTGCAAAGCGCCGCGTTGCAGACGCGACTCGAGTATGCGGAAGACAAGCTTGAGTATTTTCTCCCATTTAGGCTCGTAGATCTGCTGTACTGACTCGAAGATTGTGGTACCAATAAGTTCGTCATTGGACTGGGCAACGTCGACCTCGGCTAGAATATCCAGATCGGCGCCATCTTCAGCGATCGCTATACCTTCGGTGTGTCTGTCTCGATAGTCCGATAGGGACTGGTAGATCGTCCAGAGCCATTTCAACCAGTCCTTGTTACGGAGCGGGCGCAGAAAACTCCACAAGTACATCCTGCCTGTTACCCTCCACACCACATGTACAAGATGTACATGGAGAGACACGAGTAATGTAGATTTGTATGGGCACCTCGGGAAGAATAGAGGGAGGATGGTGACCGTGCATATAAAAAAGGCCCAGCCGACTACCAGTGATAAGCTTGTGCGCCCGACGGTTTTGTGAACGGAGGCTGAGAAGTAACAAAGCCCGACGAAGAATAGTGCCAAAGA
>JAXQGX010000565.1:0-13571 GCA_037040455.1 Irpex sp. P115-07
GAACCTTCTGCAACACATACCCCTCCAACCCCCCACACAACCACAACTCCTGCACACTCGCGCCCACAGGCTGCACATTATACCTCTTCACCTCTCCCTCGGGGAACTTCACCTCCACCACGCCCTCTACCGGCCACACGTTCACCTGCACACCGTCGTTCACCGTTAACTCGCCTCCCTTGCCGCCCTGGCCTCGTTTGCCGTCTTTGGCGTACCGCGCCGTCAAATCCGCGATGAGCTCGGGACACTCGACGCACACGAGCCCGTTGTTGATA
Organism: Irpex sp. P115-07; assembly: GCA_037040455.1. Lineage (NCBI taxonomy): Eukaryota > Fungi > Basidiomycota > Agaricomycetes > Polyporales > Irpicaceae > Irpex > Irpex sp. P115-07. Next base: position 276 of record JAXQGX010000565.1, read on the forward strand.
GCGTTCCGTTTGAATATGTCACCGAAGGAACCAGCGAGGACGAGCGGGACGCCGGCGGATTTGAGGGCCGTGGCGGCTTGCTCGCGGGAGGAGCCTGTGCCGAAGTTGTACCCTGAGGCGAGGAGGACGCCTTGCTTTGTCGCATCTGAAGTTTCTGTTGGTGCAGGACGGAGGGAGGCGACGAGAGAGGCAAAGGAGGGGTCGTAATTCTCCATGACTACTTCGGCTTGTCGCTCGAGGGTGATGTCGTCTTGGTAGGTGTACTTGCCGGGGTAGATGCCATCCGTGTTCAGGTTATCCTGGGGAGCAAAGAGTAAGGTACCAGAGAACGTCGACGGGAATCCCGCGAGCAAGGCTTCCTTTTGCGAAGTCTTCGCACTGCTCGAAGAAGAGGGGGAGGGATCTACGATGGAGAACGTAGGTGCACCAGCTGGAGGCAGCTCGTTGGGGTTGAGCGAGTCGGGGCCGGCGATGTATCCCTTGATTGCGCTAGCAGCGACAACTGCCGGGCTGGCGAGGTACGCCTGAGCGAGCGGGTGTCCCATACGGCCCTTATAGTTTCTGTTGGTCGCGCTGATACCTACTTCACCTTCTTCAAGGAGACCTGTGCCCAGGCCGATGCAAGGTCCACAGCCCGCAGGGAGCGGCTTGGCGCCAGCACCGATGAGAGTATCCCAGTCACCTGAAAGCTGAGATTCCTGCTGGACTTCAGAGCTGGCAGCTGCGACGTAGAACTCGACGTTAGGCGCGACTTGACGACCTTTCAGAACTGCAGCGGCAGCAGCAATGTCAGAGGCGCGTGAGTTGGTACAGCTGAGGAGGTACGCTTTGTTGATCGGGATACGAGAGGCTTCGAGAGTCGGGAGCGGGTTGGCGACTTTGACGGAGTTGGGACCTGAGACGTACGGGACGAGCGTTGACAGATCGAAAACAAGGTGTGACGAGTATTCTGCGCCTGGATCAGAGCGGAGGGTCCTGGCACGGAGAGCATCGACACGAAGACGGTTTATACGAGGGTGTTCCGGTGGGGGCGGTATCGAGGAGGAAGTCGAGGAGGATGCGAATGTCCTCAACTCCATCTTCTTGACAGCACGGTCGTACCATTGCAAAGTAATGTCGTCAACAGGGAAGACGCCGACGAGTGCACCCCATTCCGTAGTCATGTTAGAGATAGTTAGTCGATCGTCCACGGACAAATGCGAGATGCCCTCGCCGGTGAACTCGATGGCGGCGTTGAGCACCTCGTCCTTGTTGAACGAACCACAGAGCGCGACAATAACATCCTTGCCGGTGACACCTGGTGCAAGTTTTCCCTTGAACTCGACTTTGACCATCCTTGGTACTTGCCACCACGTTTGTCCTGTAGCCCACAGGGCAGCGGCGTCCGTTCGCACGATTGGTGTACCGACGCATCCGACACCGCCGTACATATTACTGTGACTGTCGCTGGCCACTGTGAGTGTTTGCGGGAATGCATAACCTTCTTCGACGAGAACCTGGTGACCGATACCGCGACCTGCAGGATAAAAGTCAATGCCGTGTGAACGAGCAAAAGCTTCGATGGTGGCATATTTCTTGAGGTTCTTTTCCGACTTGTTTTGGACGTCGTGGTCAAGAGTAAACACAATTTGTTTTGGGTTGTAGATGCGTGTCGCGCCTATTGACTGGAACCTCCACATGCGAGTTCAGCATATCAATCAAACCCGCGTGGTTAGAGACTCACTTTGAGATGACAGGACCTGTGTTGTCATGTGTCATGACATGCTCTGGCCTGATCATGACGTAGTCGCCTGCCTTGACGACTTTGTCTGCTGGAAGTCCGACTGCATATTTCTGGACGACCTTTTCGATGATTGTCTGGGGAATACGAGGAGTGTCTGTGGCTGTTGCAAACGAACGGCAGTAACTGGCAACTCGCCACCGCCGTGGTAGGCGGAGTGCAGAACGTAGCATCTAGAACCAGATGTCAGTTCAACCTCTGACTATAACACCGGGATGCGCACCTCTCTCCTGCACGAGCAGAGGTGGTGGATTCCTTGCAAGGTTCCCAGCGCTCTGTCCAGTAATTCTAAGCCCTTGACTCGTTATGCGATCGCCGGCCCGTAGTTTACCCTGCCCGGCAACCTCCGTGATGCGGTCAGCCACTTGTTGAACATAACTCTTTGGGCGGATTGTTGGTCTGTGTCGGTTCTTGAACAGCAACGTTCATGTCCTCGACTCGTTGACTCTACTCCCACATTCCTTTTCCTACCCACAAACACTATTCTCAACGCCCACACGGCACACACGATCTTTACGACATGATGATGATCTCCCCCTCACCCAACATGAAGAAGTTCTCCGCGCTTTTGCTTACTTTCGCTGCTCTGTCGCCCGTCAGCCTTGCTGCTCCTGCTCCTGCGCGGCTTGCACAGTTCAGTAAAAACCTCACAAGACGCACTACTTCTCACAACCTTCTTGCTAGAGACCCTGAAGAAGCACCGCCCTCAGCGGTCACGCCCTTCTTCACTCCGGCGGTCTTCCTCAACCAGAATTACTACACTCAGACACCCATGGTGGCTGCAGTACCTGAACCGACCCCTACTCCCTTCAATGGCGCGTTCATGGACCCAGCGGCTGAGGAGGCTTCTCTTAGCACCCCAAGCCCTGCGCCTACTGTGACCGACACTGACCAGCAATGGGAAGATCCAACCTTGAACACACCCGCGGAACCCACTCCCGAGCCTACTGCTGACTCTACCGCAACCTCTACACGTGGCGAAGAAACCCTCTCAACGACTGACTCTGATGCTGCTGAGCTTGCTACCTCTGCTGCCAATGTCATCACGGCTTCCGCTACTCCCTTGATGACTCCTGCGCCGACCACGACATTGACTACTGGCCACACAACGGGTCTGAAGCCGTCTATCACCAAGTTCACGACGCCACCTGCGGTCAGCTCTGCTGTGCCACGTACTGGTTCTGAAACTGAACGTGCTCAGCAATCGCGCAAGGCTGCTATCATCGGCACTCTGTTGGCTCTTGGCTCGATTGCTGCTCTCATAGTCTGTGTATTCTGCATGCGTCTTCCCCAAGTCCTTCGACGCCGCTTCGGTAAGAAGCCTATCGAAGATGAAGAGCTCAACGACGACAAGGATGTGGATCCCGAGAAGTCATTTGGCAACTTGGAATACCAGGACGTGCATCTTGGATCTGCTCATCAACCAGCGCCGACGAACTTCAATGGTGCTCCTGTCCTTCCCTCGAACGCAGCAAACTCTCCGCCTCCTACGAGCCCCACGCCAGCTAACAGTCCTCAGAATGGCTGGGTTCATGAATGGCAGGCCGCTGCAGCGGCTCAAGAGGCGCAGTTTGAAGATGTCACTCACATCCTCACTGACGAAGCTACCTTCTCCCCTCACGAGTCTGACTCCGAGACAAGCAGGGCCAGTGTTGCTCCTACGGAAGAAGAGGTTGACAGGAAGAGCCACGGAGCCGTGAGCGTCGCTCACTCCTACGCCACATGCGAGTCGCGGTACTCTTCTCCCAGTGTCAAGTCCGCGGAAGTCTCCATCGCGGACGAGCAAAGCGCTTCCTTCCACTCTGCCCAGTCCCGCTCGCCATCTCCACCTCAGACTCCCGAACCAGTGACCCCGAAGACGCCTCACCAACAACCGTCTATGGGCTCGCAGAAGCGTCCCCGCTCGAAGACGTTCAACCAGGGTGGAGAGGGCTCTCCCGTCAAGAAGGTGTCCATGGTGAGCAGCAAGAGCTTCCCTGCGCGGTATTCGAACCGGTCGAGCGAGCATTCGGGCAAGTGGTCTGTTCTCGAGCAGGAGTCCGAGTGGGACATCGCGGCGCATTATGGTGCTGGGAGGTTGAGCGACAGGCATAGTGCTGGACCTGAACTTGGCATTATCGCTGAGGGTATGGAGACGGTGGAGATTGGTGGACGCAACTGCGTCTTGGTTCAAGGGTAAGTATCATGCTTTGCTTGTTGCCGTGGAATGTGGGACTAATTCGAGGTTCGCTTGTAGTGTCGCGTTCTGAAGAGGCGTTCTTGACCTTTACAGTAGTCTTTTTAGTTTAAGGGTTGTTTAAACGGGTACATTGTAAATTGATCATCACGACGACGTATACATACACTGCAACAATTCACACACTCATTCTCATTCTTGAAACTGCATTCGCCCACTCTAAGAGTACTGTCAAGTTCTCGAAAGTTGTGAATTGGCCGAGGATAGTTTAGGATAACGCGCACGTCAGCACGATTTGACCTCAGGCACACATGAACTCATGGGCGTCTAACTATCGGCAAACATATTAATCTTCCGCTTCGTACTTAGCTGTCTCCCTCCCTCCTCGTTCTGCCTGTACGGGTGACGACCATTGCTATATGACACGACTACATTGATTGTTTTTCTTCTCATTGTACGACCATCTACATCACACTGCTTTTTCTATCTTGGCTTTCGGCTTCCCTCAATTGCTCAAATGGCATCCCAACTTCCTCTTGCGATCGCAAAACTCCATCGACCCAATTTGGCCCTGAGTGGTTCACGGTCATCGACAACGCTCAAACGATGTTTCTCCTCTTCATCTAAATCTCAAAATACTTTCTTGCCGTCTGCTAGGAGCTCAACGGTGTGTCTGGTACAGTACAAAGGTTGTTAACTGATGTCTGACGTTTATTCTTGCATAGTGCACTACTATATCCCGAACACCCACAACGGCAATTACGAGAAGACACTTGCACTCTGCTCCGACATGGGCCTCCGCCGCTGCCGTCCTCAAACGAAAATACGAACCTACACCTCTCCCCACAGCACCGACCACTTCAACTTCAGACTCACATCAGGAGGTGCAGCCGGTGGAACATCTGCCTGTTAGTAGGGTTGATGAGAGAAAGGTTGTTGTTGGATTTGACACGGAGGAGTGGACAAGATTGTGAGCTTCCAGTCCGCATTTCACTGCAGGATGATGGGCGTATACTGAAAGAGTGTGGATTGGGGTACAGTCATCATGTGTGGCTGAGGGACCATTGTCGATGTCCGCAGTGTTATCATCCGGTGACGAAGCAGAGGTTGTTTAATACTTTCGATGTGAGTATTGTGTTCTTCATGTCGTTAACGCTCCAAATAGCGATGATAGTATGACGAGAGTGTACGTTTGCTGATAGAAGTTCCTATGGTTTGTGACATAGATCCCGCCGGATATTAAGCCTGCAAAGGTCGAGTCGAAGCCGACGGGCCTCGAGGTTCTCTGTAAGTTCCTGTCATGTTTCATGCTATTATGAACCACGTCTAACATAGGTTTGCTGCAGGGCCATCGTCCGTTCCACATACCTCGTTCTACCCATGGTCGTGGCTGAAGCAACATTCCTACGATCCTCAGCTTCCTCAATACCAAATACCCCCACCCGAGTAAGTGTTACATACTCACATGAATGGACGCATGGATGTTTTGACACGGTAGATTCACGATAGGAAGATACTATGGGGTAGCAGAATCCAGCAGGACCCTCCTACGGTGGCATACGAAGAAGTCATGGCCGGCGATGAACATGGCTTGTATAAATGGCTATCGAACGTGGTGCGTCAACTTCTCTGACCAAGTTTGGCGATCGCACTCTCAATGCTGATTGTGTACCACTTGTAAACGTAATGTTACTACAGGAGAAATTTGGCTTCTCTTTCGTCACAGGCGTCCCTCCAACCCCTGAAGCCACCGAAGAGCTATCCACGAGAATCGGATTCATCCGGGAAACGCAGTGTATGCATGCTCAAACAAATGAATATTATGGGTAACGGACTGATAGCTCGGTCATAGATGGCAAATTCTGGGACTTCACTTCCGACCTGGCGAAAGGCGACACCGCCTACACCACCCTCGCACTCGGCGCACACACCGACAACACTTACTTCGTGTGTACCGCTTTCACATCCCTCACTCTAGCTCGCTAACGCTTCCCATCGTCCCGTCACACAGACCGACCCCTGTGGCCTCCAACTCTTCCACCTACTCTCACATACAGACGGCACCGGTGGCCAGACCCTCCTCGTCGACGGGTTCTACGTAGCCTCAATCCTCAAAGAGCTCCATCCATCTGCATACGACATCCTCTCCCGCGTCGCCGTACCTGCGCATGCAGCGGGTGAACCGGGGTGTTTGTACACGGCAACATCCTATCCTGTGTTGAGCCACGCTGGGAAGAACGGGGAGCTCGCACAGGTGAGGTGGAATAATGACGATCGGAGTACGATGAGTCATCTTAGTGCGAATGAAGTTGAGGAGTGGTGCGTTTGTGTTCTGTTTGACTTCATGCGCGTTTTTGGTCTGACGGAAGTGTGCTGTCGTTTGTGCGGCAGGTACGACGCGATCCGGGTATGGAACAAGCATCTCACGTCTTCCGATTCCGAGTATTGGGTCCAGCTGTCTCCTGGCACAGCCGTCGGTGAGTTCTCCCTCAATCAGACTATCTTCTCCCTCCTTTCGCTTTGCCTGCTGACTATACTTATGCGCAGTGGTCGACAATCACCGTGTCCTGCACGGCCGCTCTGCCTTCGATGGGAAGCGCCGCATGTGTGGTGCGTACATTGGACTTGACGAGTACAAGTCGAAGTTGGCTGTGTTGAAGGAGAAGTTTGAGGCGGAGACGAAGGGTGATGAGCAGTATGCGGGCGGTAGGAGCGTCTGGAGTCCTTATTTGTGATTCTATTCGGAGAATATACCTCATTCATACCGGCAACCAAACACGGCTTGAAAGCTTATAATTTGGAGCGCGCAAGAACAAAGAGAATAGTAACAGGTTGACAAACAAGATATATTGAGCGTGGTCACTGTACCAGTCAGTACTGAACTATCAGGGCTAGAGAGAAGATTCGCAGTTCTGAAAATCTGCCAGTGAATACACACATGATTTCTTCTATCAGACGACCCAACGAAGGCCCAACATACCAGAAACATCTTCCTATCGAAGGATGCTTGAGCTTTCCAGTTTAAAGCGTAGGACTTCGGAGGATGTGTGCAAGGCTTGAATGTACTTTAAAAATCATTGAAGTTTATCTATATGATACAATAGAGAATCACAGAGAACCTCCAGCAAAAGTACTTGTCGGACAGGTATAATCACTGGGCACGATGCTCATGCACTGGCGACACCGACAGCTGCTGACGCGATTATCGCCACAGGTGCCGTCTCCGGTGCGCTAAGAACCTTCTCAGCAACGGCGGACACCTTCTCCTCTGCGGCGACCACAGCTGAAGAGGCAGCTTTGGCTACTGACGCGGCGGCAGAAGGCTCAGCAGCGGGTGGTGGAGACGTCTTGGCTTTCTTCTTCTTCTTGAGGAAGCCTGACCACGACGATGATGGTCAATATCAGATGAAGGAGGGAGGGAGGAGAGGTGTTGCTTACCAGCAGCGACAGCACTCTTCACGTTATCCACCAATTCTCTGCTTTGCTCGACGTACTCGTTATCATCCAGTCTGTGCTTCTTCCCCGCGAGAGGCTCGGACGGACCAGCACCCGTGGCAGGGTCTATGCCGAGCTTCTTCTCCAGAGCCTCCAGCTTTGCCTTCTGAGCCTCCTGCTGGGCCTTCTTGCGAAGCGGCTCGCTCTCAATGTACTCTGCCAGCCTGATTGATATGAGTGAATCAGCGTTATGAAGCTGGCTACTGTGATGGGGAAGACATACCGCTTGGCCTCTTTGATCGTGCTGAGCCTGCGGCCGCTGAGATCACGGCAAGAATCGTTGTTGCTTGTCTTCTGACTGCTCATACGTCCACCGGCAGCACGCAGCTGAGAGCCGAAACCTCCCTTTCCACCTCGAAGTCTCGGAATGAGACGCAGCGTGAGTAGTTCATCGTTGGTGCTAGTCAACAGAGACGAGATGGGTGCATTTGGAGAGGGAACAGGGCCAGAGTGGGGAGAGAGTACGAGGTCGAAGTTAGGAGAGTCATTGCGAGGAAGGTTCTCGTAGCGGTCTGCTAGGAGCTCGTAGATCTCGCCAAAGGGGACATCGTGGTTGACGGCGAGACTGAGAGTCGGGAAGGGCGGGAAAGTAGAGACGATGACGGTGGTCGACATGGCTGCAGGACGTGCTGGACGGTGGCGAGCTGAATGATAGAGTCTAAGGCACAATGAAGCGCTGGTAGAGGTGATCAGTCAAGCGCTGAGATAAATACACACAAATAAGAGCCTCACGTGCCCGTGGAGTTCACGATCGTCTACGCGTGCGATGATGCTGGACGCGTCGCACGATCGAATCCCGCTGGGCGCAGTATTTACTATTTAGTCGTCCAGCCAACGTTCCCAGAGCCTCTCTCCACAACCCCCACCACCAACGACGCCCAAGACTCTGTCGTCAACATTCGGCGTGTTCTGCTCCTCGTCAAAGTTCCGCCTAGTACAACTACGATGCCTCCTGCGGCACTTCAACACGTCCTAGACGGGATTCCACCGTCGCTGCAATGGCCAGTCAAGATATGCATATATACCACCGCTGCATGCTACGTTTTGTCCGTTGCGACGGGCAATGTCTCACAGGTCGACAGAATATGGACGTTTATGCCGACCATATACACTGCATACTTTGCTCTGCTTCCTCTCTGGCCTAGAGTGTCTCACCTGCCACTTTATCCCTTCACACCTGAAGCTGTCGACAACACTATAGCCACAACGTGGAACCCAAGGGCTCTGGTCATGTTTGGTCTCATTGTAAGTCTTCATGTTGTTCTACCGTACAGGCGAAACTGCCATTAACGAGAGGTGCTACAGTTCTTATGGATGAGCCGGTACGCTACCTCAGAACCCAATGAAACGTCATGCTAATGAGACGGCAGACTCTCGTATAACACATGGAGACGAGGGCTATTCAATCTGTAAGCTCCACTTTGTTACTGAATCTGGACGGCCCTACTTATACACGCATATACCCAGGGGTGACGAAGACTACCGCTGGGCTGTTCTCAGACAGAGGATCCCCGCATGGGCTTTCCAAGTCGTCAACTTGACCTTTATTGGTAAGTCGCACCACTCTTCCTATCATACAACTCACCTATATATCAATTATCAGCTGCAATCCAAAACGTCATCCTCTTCCTCCTCGGAATTCCGACTTATATCGCAGTCTGGCAAGAACCCCAAGCACTGAGCACATCAGACTACCTTCTGGCTGCTTCTGCCCTTCTCGTGCTTGCCACTGAATTTACCGCGGATAATCAGCAATACTCTTTCCAGACCTTCAAGCACGACGGGGTCGTAGTGAAGAACGACTGGCCGTTCGCTAACCGCGGATGGACCATCACGGATGCGAAACGTGGCTTTGTGACGAAAGGCTTATGGGGGTGGTCGAGGCACCCGAACTTCCTTTGCGAACAAACTTTCTGGGTCAGCTTCCTTCTGTTTCTCGAGTCGTCCGAGATTAACAATTAATATCGCCCTACAGATCATCATCACGTTCTTCCCAATCCTCGCACCCGAATCACCTGCCATAACCAACAAAAACACCGCATGGAGCGCCCTCCTCCCGCTCGCGCCATCTCTCGTCCTCTGCACCCTCTTCTTCTCTTCGACCATCTTCACAGAGTCCATCTCGTTGTCGAAGTATCCCGAAGGCTACAAGGCGTATCAGCAGCGCGTGGCGATGTTCGTACCCTTTTTGACGCCTGTTTGGGGATGGTTGTTGGGGCTGCAGGGAAAGAAGGGAAAGGTGGACAAAATGCTGTTTGGTGAGGATTGGCCGCAGAAGACTGAGTAAAACTCGCGCTGGTTCGGGATTCAGACCAAATAAAGTTTCGTGTGTATGCTGTCGTTTCTCTTTCAGTCGTTCTGCATACTTTGTAGCACGGAACCTAGCGATACCCATTTCTTGTTGATACATGTTGTACAATACATTCTCGCTACAATGGTGACCGCAAATAATACACGTCATGAACCGTTTACACCGCCATATCGTCTCACAACACCATCATCACCTGCAGTCCAAACAGCACCTTCACTCCCAACCTTCACACTTCTCACGCCATCACAATCAGTGCCAATCAGCTCTGCACGTACAGACGGCCCCTCTGGCCTGACATTCGCCACATACGGCAGGCCGTCCGACGTAGCAATCGCCAATCCTACATCCCCAGAACTACCACCAGAGACGAACGCAATATCCTCCACGGACGCCTCGTTCCGTTTGAAAGTAGTCAAGGGCGTCCCCAAGGACCGCGTATCGTACACCGTCACGACTCCATGCAGCGAGCCCGTCGCAAGCAGACTGTGTTCTGGAGAGTAGGCGATAGATTCCAGTGACGAATTCGCCTTTGGATGCCGATACACAGAGAGCTTGGTGTTCAGATCGAACACCTCGAAGCTCCCGTCTGAGAGAGCTGCGTACACGACTTTGTCCGCCGTCTCGACTTCTCGCGGGTCCACAGCTGACTGAGGTGGTGTACCTGGGACACCGTCGGGTGGGGGTGTGAAGACACCTTCGGCTTTCTCGCCTGCGCTGATAGCGTTGATAGACGTCCAATTCTTCGTCCCCACCGAGCGGATCTGTGTCCCAGAGGAGACGTCCCACAGTCTCACCGTCGCGTCTTTAGATGCGGAGAGTACGGTACGCCCGCGTGCGATGATAGCTGTAGACGTGACTGCGCGTGTGTGACCTTTGAGAGTGCGTACGGGTGATATGCGTGTCGGCTCTGGAGAGGAAGAGGAAGCGGAGGAGGAAGAGGGCGGATCGGCGGGGAGAATGGAGAGGGAGAAGTCGGTGCTTGATGTTAGGAGGACGCGGGAGGAGGGGAAGAAGCGGAGGGAGGTGAGGGTGGATAGGTGGGTTTTGCGGGCGATGCTGTGGGCGGTTTGGGAGGATGTGGAGAGGAGGTAGACTGAGCCGTCGTCGTAGCCTGTGGCGAATTGGGAGCCGTCAGGGGCAATATCGAAGGCTGCTATTTTCTGGAACTGTGTGGAAGTGAGTTTGAGATATTGGATGTACGAGAAGCAAGAGTTACTTACTACGCCTTTACTTGATTGAGGTAGAGGGTCTGAGAACGTCCTGTCGGGGACTACCACCTTCATGAACGGGATGCCCCTCGCCTCACAAGCAGCAAAGTATGTATTCGCCTAGATCGTTTACAAGACCATGAGACCCTAATCGTTCAATCGTCAACCCACCTCGCCATCCACCACACAACACTCACCTCCATCCCAGCTTTAAAAGCAACACCCTTCAATCCATTGTATTCCAAAAGATTGCGATCATTCTCGTTCAAGGACACAGAAACCTGCCCATGTACGGATTCTTCGCCTGACTTGTACCAGGAGAGCCAGAACTTTTCTTCCGGGACGAGTCCTTCGTCTACGTCGCGCACTGAGACGTTAAAGTCTGGTTGGACTGTGCATATTGGGAGGATGAGAGGTGAGTCCATCGTCTGTGACGGTAAGGAAATGTGCGAGTCCAAGATAAAGATGTGATTTGTGATCGCGTGTGCAAGATCACCGTTACGTATATGGGCGCTTCATACGAGACGCGTTCGAGCCGCGTTTATTTGGCCCGAGAGTACGGGGTTGTCCCCAACGACCAACACAACAGTAACATCAGTCTTAGCGGTGAGCTAGCTGTCAAGCTTATCCATGTTCTTATACTAGGGCTGAAGGTTTCCATTTCTAGCGATTATGGCTAGTGTCGAACAGACAGTCCTACCCGACGCACTGGCCGGGGCACCGACTGCTTCACCAACCCCGCCAATCGTAGAGATATTCCAGTTCCTCTACAAATTCGCTGGAGCAGGCCTTGCATTTCTTTGGACCGCAACCATATATCTCTACTCTGTCCTGCGCACGGCAAGTCTCCCCGTCACAGCCATCGTCTCTGCCCTCTACGCCCCGCTGTCATACATCCTCGCACCATTCGTACTCTCGGTGACGATCCTCGTCAATGCCTTTGTCATAACGCCTTACGGATTCGTGAAGGCTCTATTGCACGACGTATACCCCCTCTACGCCTTCGTCATCATATCGCTCATATATGCTGGAGGGATTGGTCTCTGTGCTAGGATAGTCAGCCGTCTTGGCATGAGTGCCTTGACTGAGTCTGCAAATGACTTTGCGCCTGGAGAGAACAAATCAAATCCGGACTCTAAGGAGGGTACACAAAGTCACACAAGAAGAGTAATCATCAAGGACGAACACTCTTGATATGTGTCACCGTGGAGGTATGTCTACTTAGAACAGCCGCATACCCTTGGCCTAGCTCATCTTCATACTACAGTAGCTACACGATGGTGTAACTCTGAATAAAGCCTGAGTTCGAAGCAACGTTGTCCTGTGAGTTTGCACATGGTTATGATGTTCTCTAGACTTACCATGCTGCTCAGATCACTTGCATGTCATTGTAGCAGCACACATTGTCGCAGGAGATTCCCTCTCGATACGCTCGCCCTTGACAAACGCTTTCATGTGGTGGCATGCAGGAGTATGATCGCCGGCAGGGAGATCTTCCGCAGCCCGTTCTATCGCATAGCGCGTTATTTGCTTGTGTTGTTTCGTGGCTTGGCGAAGGCGGACAGGGTCTGCATATTGCGCGGAAGCTGGTATGTGGACGCAACAGCGAGTACACAAGAGTCGACTCGTACGTTGTTGAAGTTGAATGGGTAGAGTTTGTTTGCCAGTGCACGGCATGCACCAATTGATGCCCGGCATAAGTACTTGTTCTTACCACTTCTTGAGTCACGCAGCCTTGAAGTGACTCCCAATTTTATACGACACGTTTACTAGCGTACGTATCTGATGTATTTAGTCCGATGTTTGCTCTCGATGGCGTAGAAAGCACGGAGTTGTCAACTTGACGGCAGGACTTATGTTCCATTACATAATCCAATTTACCGAGTTTGGCAGGTGTAGCGCCGGCGAAGTCCCAAGTCGCCAACTTTTAAAATGCCTGGAGTCATTCGACGAGTCACTTTCTCACCTCTTCCTCCAAAACGACCATGTCCTTCGCCTCTCGCTCAGCTCAGGCCCTCCGTGCCGCCGCTCGTCGTGCTCCCCGCAACGTCGCCAACGTTGCGGCCAAGTCGCAGACCGCGTCGTTCTCACTCCTTGCACGCAGCGCTGTCGCGGCTTCAGCCCGGAAGCCCGCTGTTCAGGTAAAGTGTGTGCCACGAATAATTGAGAACACCCATTAACTCCTTGTATAGACCACTGTTCGCGGTGTTAAGACCCTGAACTTTGCTGGCACTGAGGAGGTCGTCTACGAGCGAAGTGACTGGCCCCTCGCCAAGCTCCAGGACTACTTCAAGAATGACACTCTTGCTCTCATTGGCTACGGCTC
>JAXQGX010000566.1:0-13548 GCA_037040455.1 Irpex sp. P115-07
CATACAATTTCCCGGTATGCAGACAGAACAGGTGCTCGCTATCCTGAAAGGACTGGGCCCCAACTTCTATGTGCGTGCTGTCTCCCATGTCTCCCCCGTCGTCTCTTTGCTGTCTGCAGCTGTGACTCGCCTCGAACGTGCGCCGCCATCGTACGAGGGCCACACGTCGTTAATTACGCCCACGTGATCGCCGACGCGGTCACGTTCGCGTCTGGCGGTGTCGCGATCATGGCCATCAATAGCAACGACGAGTATTTACTGACAATTATCTGTGAATATAGCCCGCTGCGGCCGCCGCTGTATCGCGCCCTGGTGAACCCAAGGATTCTGCCGCCGCTGCCGAAGCTCTCTCGAACATGTCCCAAACAAGCTACGGACATCCATCTCTGCCCCACTACCAACACTATCAGCCCGTTCCTGGTAAGATATACCTGTGCATCATCTCAAACGTTCAAGGATTTTGATGGTCATGCATACGCAGGCGGCTCACCGAACTTGCCATCTGCACCACAAGGCGACGACGTGAAGAACGAAGGCCGGGGAGAGTCTCCCGACGGCTCGCAATCGGGCGATAACGACAAGCCTAAGAGCGCCAGTGGACGACGAAACGCACGCAGCGCGACCATGTCGAGCGAAGACTGGGCTCGACAGCGCAAGGACAATCACGTGCGTCTCTTCTCCTCCTCCTCCTCCTCCTGCCCCTCTCTTCTCCTCCCACCGCTAACACCTCTTACGCCCCTTACAGAAAGAAGTCGAACGCCGACGCCGCGGGAACATCAACGAAGGCATAAACGAGCTCGGCCGGATCGTCCCCAACGGCTCCGGCGAAAAAGCCAAAGGCGCCATCCTCAGTCGGGCCGTACAGTACATCCACCACCTCAAAGAGAACGAAGCAAGGAATATAGAGAAGTGGACGTTGGAGAAGTTGTTGATGGATCAGGCGATGGGCGATTTGCAGAGTCAGTTGGATGAGGTGAAGAGGCTGTGGGAGGAGGAGAGGGCGGCGAGGGTTAGGGTTGAGGCGGAGTTTGCGAGTTTTAGGGAGGGGGTGAAGGGGCAGGGGCAGGGTGAGGGTGTGGAGGTGAAGGGGAAGGCTGGTGGTGCGGGTGGTGCGCCTGCGGGGGAGAGCGAGGATGCGCGACCGTCGCCGAAGAGGTCACTCGACGAGGTCGCTGGTAGCAGCCCACGCGAGGAGGAAGAGGAGGAGGAGGAGGCCCGTGTGAAGAGACAGCGCGTCGAGTGAAGACCGTCGGAGTCGTATGCATCCTGGCAATTTGACTTGTGTATTTTTAGCTTATTCCTGACATTGGTATTGTTTTCTTTCTCTAGTTCTGTGTACTTTTACTTTATGCATCGTGATGATATCGAGGACTTTTTCACTTTTTTGTTTTGGCTTTGGCTTTGAAAGGAATGGATTGGTTTGGATGGTTATTTTTCATCGGGGATGCGAAGCCTTGATAGGACGAACATCCCAAGTGCCTTGTACTATACTGGTGAGTACTACATTTCCATGATACCCAAGCATAGTACTGACATCATAAAAGTGCTAGTAACCCCCGGATCACTCTTCCAAGCTTCAACGTTTCAACCTCCGAGCCCATGAAGAGTGGAGAGCATATATACAGTACCCTTTAGATCTCTGCCGCCAGCTGCCATCTTCGCGGTCACCAGTCCGACGATTACTCTCGTGAGTTACACCATGCTATCTTGCCTGTCATATTGCTCACCAAATAGGAGTGCGATTGTAGACCAGAATAACAGCGGTAGACTCACTCACCAAATTTCGACTGGAATCGACTGTTGAGGACGCCTCGACTATGGGCGTTTGATAAATAACTCGGTAGAAACCTACGGCGCATCACTCGCATCGACCAAAGCGAACTTCGAAGGCTCTCCACCCGCCGCCACCTGCTCGCCACCTCTGACAACATCGATGGCGCGGGTCCCGGTGGTGGTAAGTATATAAAGGTCCTCACCTCGGAAGACCTTTGTCGCAAACGCTTCAACTACTTACTCTACTTAAGCTGTCACTTTCACAAGTTTCACGGAGATTATATGCACGATGATGTCGACGAACAACCCCACGCCCATTCACGCCGCTCACGACAACGCATCCCGGTTCGGGGCTCGAGTCGACCTTAAGAACATCGGCGAAGGTACGTCCACGCCCACCCATCAACTTCACTTCCTTCTTTCCTTCCTGTAACTCACTTGACGCGTTTCTATAGCTGAAGCTCGCAAACTCATGTCCATGCAACACAAAGCACTCGGGTACCGGCCGCCTCCAGGTTCACTAGCAGCAGAGGCCCAAGCCTCAGCAGCCAAACACCCTCAAGCCTCTGCTTCCGTTCCTGAAGATCTGGTGGCCAGAGCCGCGCTGGATGATGCGGCTCGTATCAAGGGTGAACGGGGTGCAGAAGGTATTGACTTGAGTGCTATTGGTGAGGGTATGTACTATGCGGTATTTCTCAGCAGTCAACCAGCTGTATAGTGTTAATATTGAAGTCTTTGTTCGATGCAGCTGAAGCACGCAAGTTGATGTCGGAAGAGCATAAAGCTCTGGGACATCGACCTCCTCCTGAATCGCTAGCTGCGCAAGCCCAGGCTGCAGCGGCTAGGCATCCTCAGGGCGCGGCTGCACCTACCGCGCGACCCGTTACTCACGATCTGCAACGGGCGGCACTCGAGGATGCTACCAAGGTCGAAGCTAATAGTGCTGCTGCAGCACCAAAGATCGACTTGAATGCCGTCGGAGAGGGTGAGCATCTTAGTTTTATGGCACAAAAGCTGTCTGGTATAATTTCCGTCGCGTTGGGTTGATCAGCGGAAGCTCGTAAACTCATGTTAGAAGAGCATAAGGCTCTAGGATACAGACCGCCTCCTGGTTCCCTGGCTGCTTCTGCCCAAGCTGCCGCTACCAAGCACCCTGAAGCCTCAGCTAGTGTTGATGCCGCCCTGCTGGCCAAAGCCGCTCTTGATGATGCTAAGAAGATCGAGTAGGTATCCATATGTTTCTTGTGCAGTACGTGGTGTACAGTACTGACGACGAAAAAATGCAGACAAGAGAGACAGTCTAATGGAGCAGAGAAGGTCAATCTGGAGACGATCACCACGGATGAGGCTCGCACCATACAGTCTGAAGAGCAGAAGACCCTTGGGTACAGACCGCCTTCCGAGTCGATCGCAGCGCAGGCGCAGAGTGTTGTCGATAAACGTTCGACGGAACCCGTAAGTTAAGAGAGTCCAGGTGGCATTATTCACATTCTGATCCTGCTGTCACGGTGCGATGCGATGACAGGTCACGAAGAAAGAAGCCGCAAGGATTCAGTCGGAGGAGCATAAAGCTCTTGGACATCGTCCTGAGAGCGGGAGTGCCGCGGCTGTTGCGCAGAGTGCTGCTAATAGGAACGTTCAGGATGGTGCTGGGCGCACTTTCGGTGAGGTTGAGTTGTAACTTTAGTAAGTATCTGGTGTACCAGAGCATGTAGGTTCGCGTTCAGGTGTACTTTAGAAGGAAGGCATAGAAATTGTATTTGTACGTTCCTTTGTAACATTCAGCGATTGATGTGGTAATTGCAGCAATGTGTATGCATACAAGTACCAACATGAGTACGGTGTCTACGAGGTTGCAGAAATCTCGCCTCAGTGTATGAAGCTGGGGAAAGTTTATTCTCGTACTTATGGAGGCTATTGCACTTTTTTTCCCTCTAAGGTTTAACGTCCGTCGTGTACATAACACATGCACAACTTGAACTTAGAAGAGAATTGATTGGCGCCGATGGCTTACCGACTTGTCCGACGGGCCTTACAACTTCGTTTCGCGCTCTCCGCCACCTTGTTCTCAAATGAGTAAGGTTCTTCGTAGGATTTTGTGCGTCCGAGGTCACCGGAAGACTTTGCAACAGAATTTGGGCTTCCTGGAAGGCGTAAGGTAAGCGGTCTCACGCCAGTCACGCAAACACCGGCGTTATTCACTGCGGCTGCTGAACTCTGCAAAGGACAGGACATTTACTCTTGGAGAACCCACTTCGTGTTACATTTACAAGCTTCCGATACCCACGGATAGGTGGCTAGCTCTGGTATAGACATGGCAGGATGAACGCGTATTCTGATCACGGTATTGACGGGCTTTGATTGGAGAACCTGATCACTTCTCGTATTGAGCTGGGTTGCAAACCTCCTTTCTTGTCAATATACGTTCAAACTACTAGGCACCAGCACACTCAACTGATTAACAACTGAAGATAACTGTGGCTTAGAACATCCATAAGCCATATCGATATCACCGGTCTGCACTGTACTGGTAGGAAGCTTGATGAATCAATGGATGAACGGGCCCGATAGGTGAGAACCCACACTTCTATCATGCAAATGCTTGTGCACCAGCCAATTCCTACATCATCATCATCATCATCATCATCGAACCTTACCTTTGTGATATCAACAGAACGTCCAACAGATTTGCTTGCTGAGAACTGCATGCGCTGACGCCTTTGACCCCCTTCCTTCTTCCCCCACGGTGCAAAGTTGGTGTGGGGTAAGGTACATTGGTGCCACGACGTGGACTTCTTGTGCGCGCCGAGACGGTCTACTTATGCTTCGACTGAGTGTTCTTCTATGCCAATGTCTACTGAGTGCATTTGTCGACCTGGTGTTTCTCGTAAGTGACTGCACCCTCACGTCTCACTCGAGCTCTCATCTTCGCCTTCCTTTTGCCAAAATCATCAGTCACTGCTAAATCTACCGCCATCGTGGCCATGAGAAGGCTTACAAGCAAGCTTCATACTCCCATCGGAACTCTCACGCTGACATTCACCAGCTCCTGCTTCCGATCATGCATCATGCGCTGATGAGGTCCGAGAGCTTGTTCCTTTGAATTCATACAGGCTATTACCTTCTGCGCCACGTATAAATAGACGGTACGTCAATGCACATGATCTCATTACTCTATCTCTCGCTTATCACTTCTACCTTCACTTCCACCCTAGCTACTATGTCAGTGGACACTACCCGCTACATCGTACCGCGCGGCCAGCTTCCTCCAGTTCCACAATTCGGCTGTAGCGCCTCATGCGACGCCAATGCCAATACGTTCTCGCAACCCCCACTCGATGGATCACTCTGCACGTCTGAGATCTACGAATGGCATGCCCGGCATTCTCCCCATCACCCTCTCTTCCAATATCGCGGTGACGTAGATGACGGAACAGTGACTACGATTTCGTACAAGGATGCTGTGAAGGCTATATACCGCGGGGGGTGGTTTCTCAGAGGTGCTCTCGAAGGCACGGGGAGAAAGGTGGAAGAAAGAGGAAGACGTCCGATTATAGCTGTCATAGCGCTATCTGGTGCGTCTGTTCTCGTGTTATCAAGTCTCCTTAGCTGAACAAGCCCCATTCTCATAGAATTCATCTCGTACGCACTCACGTGGCTTGCAGCTGAGCGAGCGGGGTTCACATTGTTCCCCATCTCTCCACGCAACTCCCCCGCAGCAATAGCTCACTTGCTGAGTCAGGTGAATGTTGAGTTAGTGTTGGTGGGTAGGGAGGAGGCGGTCAAAGACTTGGCCGAAGCTTCATTCGAGCGTCTTAGGGCATCGAACGTTCGCATACCACCGGTCGCAGACATGCCAGCTTTTAGTGTTCTGTTCTCCACTGGTAACGATGCTCAAGAAGTGGAGCCGCTTCCTTCTATGGACTATGAAGCCGGCGATGTCAGCCTGATTATGCACTCTTCTGGTTCGTCCTACCATATAGACAAGTCATTGGCATCGTTGAATAACAATGACCTCGAACGTTCCAGGATCAACCGCCTTTCCGAAGCCGATTCGGTGGACGTTCTTCAGGATGATAGCTGCTGCGCGTATGTGCTGTAAGTGAACATAGCACGATCATTCCATGTCTATGGAAACTGACCGAGGAACTATTTCGAAATCAGACTATGGCGAGGTAAATATGACGGGAATGCGCATCGCCTCCCACTCTTTGCCGATGTACCACGGTATGGGCATCTCACAGGTGCTCTGGGCGGTAGGTCCCTACCATCTTATCTGAACCTCACACATCGTTAACGTTGAACTCGAAAAGGGAGCGATAGGCACAACGATCCTATGCCAAAACCCCATAAACGCCCCGCGCGTATGTTCCCCGACAGAGATGCTTCACGACGCGAACGCGCTGGGGTGTGATTTGTTAATTTGTACGCCAAACTTCGCAGAGGTCAGTCGACTTAGACCGCAGTTCTTCATTATCGTCAATGCTTACTCGATTCTTTGTCGTTAGGAGTGGGCAAAGTCACCGGAGGCAGTTGACATGCTCAAGCGTACCCGTGGCCTCGTGCGTCGCTCGACTTGGTCTCAGAACCATCTCTATTGATCGTCAGATGCAATAGATGTTTGGAGGTGGCCCGCTCGGGAAAGACTCGGGCGACTTCTTGGTGTCGAACGGTATTAGTCTGTATCCGGTTTATGGGTGGTACGTATGTCTAAATCTGCATACAAGCATAGCGGCTTGTTGACATGACAGGTGACTTGGCTCTGCAGTACGGAGTTCGGGACTGTCAATACGATATTGCCGAGTGCGTATAATTTACCCCTCTGTTTATCTGAAGAATTAACACTAGCACTGACACGAGAATGCACTGTGTAGAAGAGAGCCTGGAAGACTGGGAGTACTTCTCCTTCGCCAAACCGGTTAAAACACACTGGATATCCGACGAGAACGTCCCGGGGACGTCGAGGCTTGTTCTCATGGTGCGTCCCAGTTCCTCTCAATATCCTATGTATGGAGGCAAGGGGTTGACGAGGATGTATGACACAGGCAGGAGAACTGTGTTCTCCAGTAGTGATGAACACTGAGATTGACGGTGTCGGTGGGTTCGACACGAACGACTTGTTCTCGCCTCATCCGACCAAACCCGGTTTGTGGAGGGTATATGGGAGAGCCGATGATCAGATTATGCATAGTATAGGGGAGAAGGTGCGTGAGGCTTGACATATCAGTCACGATACTGTATCCCTTAACGTTAACTGGACTTCACGCAGACGAACCCTGGGCCCCTAGGTGAAAGACTTCAAGAGCTTTCAGTTCATAAAACTCGGACGCTCATCGCACAGCTACACAGAGGCCATTTTGAACTTGGACACGCATGTGGCACACGCGGTTATATTCGGACGAGGGCGGTTCAACGCTGGTGTATTAATCGATCCTATCCCTGAGCTCAAGTTTGATCCCGAGGATGAAGACAAGTTGGCCGCGTTTCGGAATGTTGTGTGGTAAGCAGAAAACTGCTGTGGTAGTCCGACTTAAAGCGCTCATGAGAGACTTTAGGCCAACAGTCGAGAGAATGAATCAATACGCTCCTCAGCATTCTCGGATATTCAAAGAGGTAAGCATCTGGGTAGTTGTGTATAGCGTCGTTGGATTATATCAAAACCGTACTAGATGATACTTGTCACCTCGCCGCACAAGCCGTTCTCATACACATCCAAAGGTGCACCTAGACGACATGCCATCATCGAGGACTACGCACCGGAAATCGACGCTCTCTTTGCAGCAGTAGAAGATTCAGCACAAGTTGAAGTGGACCAGCCTGCACCGCAAGCTTGGGATGCGGAGGAGACTAATAGGTTTGTGAGGGCACTTGTTACTAAGGTCCTTGGGAAATCGGTAGACGATGCGCAGGATCTTTTCCAACATGGATGCGATAGGTGTGTGAGAAAGGTCGTCTGAACATTGTGTAGCAAAAACCCACTCCTTGCATGCTTGACAGCCTACAAGCCACGTGGATACGCAATTCTCTTCTACACGCTCTCCGGCTCACGTCACACACCGACGCACGAAGTATCCCCATAAACTTTGTCTACGACAACCCCTCTGTCTCGCAACTCTCTGATTACCTTGCATCGACTGCACGCTCTCCTGAGAAAAGGGCCAGCGATGACACTTCGGCTGTGCAAGCTATGCATAAAATGCTGGCTAGGTATGCACGAGACTTCCCCGCACACCGCCCAAAGGAGGCGAGAAATCCAGTTGGAGATACAGTACTTGTCACAGGTACGACAGGTGGCCTAGGCTGCGCGCTGTTGTCACAGCTGCACGAATCCCAGGAGGTGGTGAAGGTGTATGCGGTAAATCGAAAGGGAAGATCTCCGTTGAAAGAAAGACAACAGAAGACGCTGCTCGATAGAGGTTACGACGCTGATGCAATCGTGGACTCTTCAAAGGTCGTACTTTTGGAAGCTGATCTGGCTCAGCCGATGATTGGTTTGCCATCTGAGCTCTACGAAGAAGTTAGTGAGGCTTTGCCTTTGACCTCAGATTCACTAACAGACATCGACATCCAGATTCGCAGTTCTGTCACTCATATTATCCACAACGGTAATGAACTGTACTAAAAGAGCTCTATGTTTATAGTCACTCACCTTCTGAATAGCTTGGCCAGTAAACTTTAACCTGAACCTCGACTTCTTCGAGCCCAATATAAGAGGCGTACGAAATCTCATGGATCTTGCATTGCGATCGCCACATTCTACGCCTCCTCGTCTGCTCTTCATCAGCAGCATTGGCGTCCTACGTCGTAAGTGTCTAAAACTCTTCTGCATCGTCATGCTCACTGAACTATCGTAGGTGTTGATCACTCGCGGTCGATCAAGGAGACCTTCGTCGATGCTAGCGTGGCAGTCGGAACGGGCTATAGCGAGTCGAAGTGGGTCTGTGAACAACTACTTGCTCTGGCATCCCAGAAAACCGCTCTACCTTCGATCTCAGTACGAGCTGGTCAGATAGCAGGCAGTGGGAATGGCGCGTGGAACGTGCATGAATGGGTTCCATCTCTAATCAAGTCAAGTATTCATCTCGGGTGCCTCCCTGCACTCCCTTCTGTGAGTTCAGTACGTCTATCATCCGATATACGCTGCTCACGGACCATGCAGAACGTGTCGTGGATGACCGTAACCTCCTTCGCGAGTGCAATACTAGAAGCGCGCAACGTTCCGAAGGAGCTGTCCCCTCTACATCTCGCACATCCCCGTCCAATCCTCTGGAACACGCTATTTGAACCTGTCCGCGCGAAATACAATCTCGGCCTCGTTCCATATAACCATTGGTTTGCAAAGCTCGCTGCAAGCGCAGAGGATATCACTGGTACTTGCGATCCAGCAGAGGGTGGCAACGGGACGAGCTCTCCGCCCTCCTCTGACGACTCTGACACAGCGTCAACGATGTCCGCAAGCGAGGTTGCAGCATCTATAGAGTTGTCAGCCCGCGCTACTCAGTACGGCCGACTTGCAGAGATGTCTACCGTTCTCGCCCTAAACCCCGCTGTCAAACTTCTCTCATTCTTCAGTGCTTACAACAACAGTACCTCATTGTCACTGAACGATAGCAGTTCATCTGAGGAAGCCATGGGATTACCACAGCTGGACGTCACCAAGAGTGTGACGCTGGCTGCCAAAGATAGCTTGAGCGTGGAGAGGCTGCCATGTCTGGGGCCGGCGGATATGCTACGGTGGCTTAATTATTGGGAGAGGACAGGATTTTTACCAAGTTCGCTGTGCTCTGATAATGTTACTCAGTGTTGTACGCATTAAAACTTGAATAATAGAGATAATTAATGTTGTTGTTCGTTGGCAATAGCCTCTATTTCGTCACCCAGAGTCCCAGACGCATGAGAACGATTACCTTGCCACGCCAAAAAAAATTGACCTGACACACCGCAGTAAGTGCATTAAGGGGGAATCGAACCCCCGGCGGGTCGATGGCAACGACCCAGGTTACCACTACCCCATTAATGCTTGAAGGTATTGCAATTAAAACGTTTATAATGACTCAGATATCACTCGCGAAGGCCTCAGGTGATCATGAACCTGCGGCATTCGACTTTGCTTGAAGAGGTTGCTCACAAGTTATTGCTCTAGATCTACTCCTCTGGAAATATTATTGGCTGCCATATGTTCCTCACCTCCGGGCCGGAAGGACGCTTATCTCAAGTTGAACACCTGCGGTCATCTGACACTGGTTACGCAGTGTCATGCCGATTCTGTTCAACTCCGCCGTTGAATTGTTGTAGCCTGCTGTGGCCCGTTTGTGAGTAAGTACTGTTCTTAAGCAACGTTCAAGTTGATCTGATCTTTCTGCTGGCAAAATCAATGCTGTGAAGGAATGATATCGAGACAGCTGCTGAAAAGGTGAGCTATCAAATAGAAGTCAACGCTGCAGGATCACTCAAGTAATTCATATAAGAGTCAGCCGTATCGTACACGAGCCCGCGGCAGTAGTACCACTCAGAAGTGGGGTCGTGCTTCCAGCGTGATAATGAAAACGCTGCAGACTCCAGCAGCATTTCTGGGAGCGGGAGGTTCAATCTAGCTTAAAGTTCAAGTTCGTGTGGACGCGGGTAACATATGCTGCATTACGTTCCAAATCGAAAGCAACGAGCGGAGATCGTCGAGGACGACCGTATAAACAGTGTCATCATTAGGCAATGATGCGATATTCAGTAAGTTCAAGTTCTCAATGCCCGCGTAAAGCAATAACATTACTTTTGTTCAATCATACAACAAGCTATCGGACCGCAGCCGCGGTAAGGCCTCTGGAGAACACTTGCCTTTCGAACTTCTCTTCACAGGATGGCCTGGGATCACCACAAACTTTGGTCGGAAGTCACCCAGCAGCTTTGAGTCAATGCGCTGATGGACAAATACGTGCAAGTGGAATGTGATGTGAATGAGAAGCTCAGGCCCGCATGATGCTGTGTGATGGGCATGCAATACTTAATAACCATGGGCTCGTTTCGTTACCCTCATACCGTGGTTATTTCCCTGGTCATAGTGTAATATGGACACTGGCGATTTCAAGGACAACAAGGAACCTCCCATTGAGGTCTACGGTGGATCGGTGGAGGGCCATTCTGAAGGAGTGGACGTGACGCAAACTACCGCAGAGCCTGTCTATCGTCTCTACAAGCAGCGCTTTGTTGGGCTTTTCGCATTGGTGAGCGTTGCAGTTTGAATGTAATATGCTATACTGATCCTGATCCTAAACCTTTAGGTCGTCCTCAACTTCGTATCAGGGTTCTTATTGGTGTGGTTTGGCCCAATCGCAAACGATAGTAAGTTCGATATTTTGCTACAGCCATTTACCGTCTTTAAATCATTTTGCATCTCAGCGGCACATGAGTTTGGCTTCACTCTTGGGCAAGTCAATTGGCTCGGCAGTGCGGTCAATTTCACGTTCCCCCCTGCGTCGGTAGCAGCTGCGTTGGTTTGTAAGAGATGGGGAGTGCGCATGACGGTATGCCATCCATAGGCATTCACTGTTGTCCTTACTCAATCAATATTAGTGCTATGTAGGATCCGCGTTGTTCGTCGTTTCCGCCTGGGTCAGGTACACAGGTACGGCAAGAAGCCTCTCAACGAGTGGGTCGCTCGGCATCCTCATACTTGGACAAATGCTCGGCGGTTCCGCACAGGCAATGTTTCAAGTCATAGGCCCATCCTTCTCCGAAACATGGTTTGGTCTAAAGAGTCGCACGACGGTCACAATGATTATCGGCGTAGCGAATCCCTTTGGTTCAGCTATAGCACAGATTATCTCGCCTCTGGTAAACACCGTGCGAACTTCAATACTTGTGCTGGCTATAATATGTACGTGCGCGGCGCCCTTGGCGTTGTTGATGTCAGAGGCACCGCCCACTCCGCCCAGTTAGTCTTCCTCGGTCTTTTTGAACGCTTGACGTACACGCACTGACAAAGAGGCTGTTATAGCTCATTCTGCAAGCCATGAGAGGCCGTCTCTTATGTCTCTAATTCGGGCTCTCGCTGGCCGCGAATCGAAGGATAAACGCTCTTACATGACCGTACGCGAACGGGTGGACTTCTTCCTACTCACCTTGATTGGTGGTGTCCTTGTCGGCGTGTAAGTGTCATCGTCTGAGTCTGTACTCCTTTCAGAGTATCGAAGCTTATGATTGTTATCAGCGTGACATCATACTCACTCCTCACCGCAGAGCACTTTGTAAGGCTGTTCGATCTGATTGTTGTGAAAAGAAATTACTGACCGGAAACGTAGCACCCGTATGGATACTCGAAGAGTGCTGCTGGGTTATTTGGTGCCACACTCATTATCGTCGGGCTCGTCATGGCTGGTGTCACAGCTCCTCTCTTTGATCGTGTGCTCACGAATCATCTTTCGCTTACCCTCAAAGTGGCTTGTCCGCTCCTGGGTGTACTGTGGTTGTCGATGATCTGGGCAGGCCTGTCTCCTATCATCTTTTTCCGTCACATCACAACATGCTAATGCGATTGCACAGTGAAACCACATGATTCTGGAGCGCTGTTTGCCATCTGCGCCCTCATAGGCGGGTTGTCGCTACCAATCCTGCCTGTATTCCTCGAACTTGCGGTAGAAGTTACGCGCAATGCGGATGGCAGCACTGCATGTCTATGGT
This sequence comes from Irpex sp. P115-07, assembly GCA_037040455.1. NCBI lineage: Eukaryota > Fungi > Basidiomycota > Agaricomycetes > Polyporales > Irpicaceae > Irpex > Irpex sp. P115-07. Next base: position 12,448 of record JAXQGX010000566.1, read on the forward strand.
CTGCGTGCGTATCAGCTTCATCGTGACAATCTAACATGTGAATCATCATACTTATGTGCCGTTATAGAGGTAATCTTATGACTGTCATCTTCGTACTAAGTGAGTTTATCCGGATCTCTTGCCTTTTTGAGTCATTTACTTATAAGTCTATTTTACTAAAGGCGAGAATGCTCTACGTGCGGGCCCTAACGCTAGCCCCCCTTTCAATATGCATCGGGCCTTCGTTCTGCAGGGCGCCCTTACACTGGCTGCAACTTCACTAGTGTTCGGTATAGAGGGAAAACAGACGCGACGAAAGCTAGATGAACAGCGCATTCAGGAGGCGAAGGAGACGAAGGAGGTAATTCAAATGCCGATCATTTGACCAATCCCATACAAGTACCACTCAGAACTTAGAAGCGGCGTCGTGCTTTCAGCTTAGCGATCGTACTTGAAAATGAAAACACTGCAGACTGAGTCAGCACTGAGCAGTATTCCTGGGAGCTCGACAGTGATGGACTTAGAGGTCCGATTGCATCATGCCATTCGCTTAATCAAAGTTGCTAGGGACGATGGAAAGGTAAGTTATGGACCTTACTTCCCAGCTACAAAGCGACGAGCGAACATCGTCAAGGACAGTCACATGAACAGTATCGTGGTTATATATAGCAAATGACCCGGCACTGGCATTCAGTAAGTTCAAGTTCTTGGTATCCGCGTAAAACTAATTGTACTTTTGTCAGTCACAACAAGCTATTGGACCACAGCGGTAAAGCCTCTGGGGAACACTTGTCTTTCGAACTTCCCTTCACAGGATGGTGGGATCACCACCAAATTTTGCCGGAGATCACTCAGCAGCTTTGAGTCAATTGATCGCAAGCGCGAAAAGGGGAATGCGACGTGAATGGGAAGCTCAGGCTCGCATGATTTTATGCTATGGGTGTACAGTACTTAACAGCCATGGGCTCGTTTCGTTACTCTCATATTGTGGTTATTTCTTCAGTCACAGTGCAGCATGTCCGAGTCCATCGACGACTTCAACGACAACAAGTCCCCTCCCATTCAAGTTGTGGTCTATACCGGATCGGTAGAGGGCTACTCTGAAGGAGTGACCGTGACGCA
>JAXQGX010000567.1:0-13496 GCA_037040455.1 Irpex sp. P115-07
TACGGAGTCACCTGCAGAGAATGCAGGCATAATAGCAGCCTTTGTGATGTTCAAGTTTGAATATGATGAAGGGGAGAGACTGTTATACTGGTAGGACCGTCTCCCATCTACGTTGACCCTGTGGCTGAAATCTTCTCGGGCCCTACAGTTACGAGCTTCAGGTCGCCGAGGCTTGGCGGAACTACGGTGTAGGTCGCTTTCTCATGGCCCAGGTCATTGAGATAGCTCGTCGGTACAAAATGGAGAAAGTTATGCTCACCGTTCTGAAAGGTGAGCTTCCCTCGCCGCTTTCTGCCACGTTCTCAATGGAGTTGGTTTTATTCCTTCAGCTAACCAAGGGGCCTGTCGGTTTTATGCTACCATGGGGTACGATTCATTCCGATCCAGACTCTTAGTAACCGGAGTTAGATAACCTAACTGTTTCACGGCAGGTTTGCTAAAGACGAGTCCTGCCCAGATTATGTGCCTGAGGGTGCGATTGATGAGGACGTACAGGAGTGTGACTACGATATCATGAGCTACATTCTGTAGAGGCACGTAGCTCAGTATAGATACCGTTCCTGTGCTACCTACTTTAACTGAACCTGCAGCATCAAGGACAGTGGCAGACACTGACCCCGCACTTGGACACAACGTTGATCGGACTCGGAGACATAAACGGAGATTATGCCAGTGAACATTCATCGGTACCCCCTAATTGTTGAGAGTGAAACGGACAGAAGACATCTTTCTGCTTGATTATATGACAACGTCGCACATTCGCCACAGCTGCTTACACAGTCCCTGTACAATGTCATCTCACGCAAGTCTATCACATCAACACCTTACATTCGAACGTCAAATGAGTTGTTGAGGACAGAGCATTTGGCTTGGAGCGGAGTAAGCGGCTAACGCCACAATGGCCAAGCAAACCCTAACCCCAAATGCCACCATCCGTAAATCGACGAGCAAAGCGCCGCACCTAACTCACACCTACTATACTACCGCCATGTCCTCGGCTTCTCTACTACGAACACTGCCTAGACGCGGGGCTGCTCGCGCACTTGCGCCTGCGACAAGGCGATATGCCTCACATGGACACGGTCCAGAGTTTAACGAGCCTTCAGGATGGCTGTTCGGCGAGAAGGTGTGCTACAACATTCATAACCCCATAGCATGTATTCACTGACCTCCTGTGATCACTAGCCTTTGCCTAACGGACAGAAGCGCAAGAAAGCTGACTGGGAGGCTCCGTGGTACGTTGGCATGTACGGCGCGATGGGTCTCGCTGGCTTGCTCCTGTACTATAAGCCAGACACGAGGTGCGTTCTCCATGCGTTCTCCATCCATCCGCATTTGCTCATACCTGTTACTAGCGTATCAACCTGGGCTCTGGAGGAAGCCAAGACCCGTATGGAAGCTCGCGGCGAGAAGACGGAGTATCCGTAATCATCACCATGTCCAATACATACACACACTGCACTCTTTATTCATCATCACACCATGCCGATGAGACCACGCTCCTAATTGTTGAAAACACCACAATTCCCGGATAGAAGAGGTTTGGGTTTAAACAAGACGCAAATTATGAAGCAGCATCTACGCTCCTGAGTATGTACATCATTATGGAAAGCAGTCAAGCGAAGTCTGTGCACTATTCCCGCGAACGCGGGAGTGCGGTCGCGACTCGTCTAAGACGTTGAAGCCGTTCAACAACGAAGCAGATCTAGGACGCTTCGTGTCTCTTATGATACCATCTATGAGTTTTCGCAGTGCTCCTTGTATTTGTCTGCGGACATCAAGTTGTCGAGCTGCAAACGGGCTTGTCAGTACGCGTTGTATTCTCTGTGGTTTACAGAGAATGGCGTACCTCAGCGGCATCAGAGACCTTGATTTTACATAACCAGCCTGTTCATCGTTCGTAAGATCGACAGCAGAAAGCTGGAATTGAGATGTAACGTACCTTCATCTTCGGGAGACTTGTTCAGGAGACCTGGCTGGCCGGCCAATGCTTCGTTCACCGCCTCGACAGTCCCGGAAATAGGTGCATACTATCGACACAAACAGTCTCGTCAGCCTGCTGAAACTGTTAAACAAGGCATCAGTAATTTGGTACATACGATGTCGGACGCCGCCTTGACACTCTCGACAGCACCAATTTGATCTGCCCAGCAAACATCGTCAGAGAGCAATCCTAGTCCCAAACCGAGGACCGAGTACTCACCACCCTGCTTGACCTCCGTACCTACACTGGGCAGCTCAACGAACACGACGTCTCCCAGACTCGACTGGGCATAGTCCGTGATGGAGATAGTGCCTACGGACGTGCTGTCGTCGAATACGACCGCCTCATGGTCTTCCGTGTACTTCTTCGCTACATGCACAAAAAAACAGAACCACAGTTCAACAAGGATTGCTACGAATACGTAGGGGGTTTCATTTACTTACTTATCAGGGTACGCACGAATGTCTGCCTCGGAAGCGCCGCTTTGCGCACGACCGCACGCGCGGAGAGGCCTGAGCGGGTGGCTTGACGGAGTGCTGAGCTGAACATGGCGGTGGCGGTGAGAGTGTCGGTGACGAGTGTTGGTGGGCAGTGAGGAGGAGGACGAAAGAGCCGTCCGACCCTATCCACTCCCAAGCGCAAAATAATCACCGACGGCTGCCCGTTCGCCTCTTATGGTAGGCATAAAAACATGGGGAGTTCTAGAGCGTTGCGGCGATTGACCCAGGCGAGATAACGCGCGGAGGGTTTGCATTTACGATGCTCTTACTTATCCATCGTTTGGTCGTTTCGCAGCGTGCATCAACTCGCTTTCCTGGCGTGTATTTTTACGATGCGCATATGGCATACTTACTTGCAACGACACGAAACCGCACACCTGGATCTTGTCTTGTGAACTGGGAGACTAGAAATGTGCACGACGGGACAGAGCAAGACAAGACAACATGAACAGGAGGAGACATCGATGCGGATCTATGAGTACTACTTTTTCCTGCGAGTGGGGGACGGGCGAAGCATGCATGTGATAGATAGGAAGGAATGTACGGAGGGCATTATACGGGAATATATACAACTATGGTGGTGGTAAATGACGGTGCGTCGACGCCTGCAGGCAGCGCCGATTATATGGACTCGAGGACCTTGGTGACGATACCCGTGCCAACTATACACAGACGTTAGTCAAAGATCAAAAGCTCATATGGAAGATGGACACTCACTCGTCTTGCCTCCCTCACGGAGTGTGAAACTACACATAGAAAGCTAATCAGTACACGTGGGAAGCGAAACGTCATCAGGCATGCATACCGGGTTCCGACATCTGCAGCGACGTCGTGGACGAGCGAGAGTACGAGCTCGACGTTGTCACCGGGCATAATCTGCAATAGCAATCAACACGTAAACTCAAGGGCCGTGCACTTCTGGACATACCATCTTCTCGCTGGCGTCAGGGGTGCCCTCAGGGAAAGATACAGCGACGGTGATGTCCGCTGTGCGGAGGAAGAGCTGTGGTCGGTAGTTTTCCATGAAGGGGGTGTATCGTCCTCCTTCGTCCTTGGTCAAAACCTGCGTATCCCGGGAAACGTCAGTCTCTCCTGTCGTCAACGTCATTGAATGCCCTTACGTAGACCTGAGCCTGGAACTTCTTCACGGCCTTCATCGAGCCGGGAGCGATGATGACTTGGCCACGGCGAATCTGCTCACGCTTGATGCCACGAAGCAAAGCACCCATGTTATCACCGGCTTCACCCTGTTTAATGAGCGTAAGTGACTGTTGCAGGCACAAACGTATAGTGGACTGACCCGATCCAACTCCTTGTGGAACATCTCTGCAAGACAGCTGGTGAGTTACGGCATATTGTCGCTGCAACTGATTGACGTACCAATGCCAGTAAGGGTCGTCTTCAGCTTGGAACCAAGACCAACAATCTCAACTTCATCACCCTTGTTGCAAATACCACGCTCCACACGGCCGGTAGCGACAGTACCACGTCCAGAGATAGAGAAGACGTCTGAAAGGAGTTTATATGTTGAGCATAACTTCTTGCTTAAGTAGTAATAAAACTCACCTTCTACGGGCATCAGGAAGGGCTTGTCGAGGTCACCTGGCAAGGGTTAGTAGCTTGTCAATTTCAGAAAACTATGTAACTCACGAGGTGGGAGCTCCAACCAGCTATCGCAAGCAGCAATAAGCTCCTTGATCTTGTCAGCACCAATCTCGGGTGTCTTGCCCTCAAGCGCGGCCAAAGCAGAACCCATGATGATAGGAGTGTTCTCTCCGTCAAAGTTGTAAGACGAGAGAAGGTCTCGCATCTCCATGTCGACAAGCTCGAGCATCTCGGGATCCGCGATCTGGTCGACCTTGTTGACGAAGACGACAAGCTTCTTGATACCGACCTGACGAGCGAGCAGCAAATGTTCTCGTGTCTGGGGCATCTGACCGTCGGTGGCAGAGACGACGATGATAGCACCGTCCATCTGTGCCGCACCGGTAATCATGTTTTTGATATCTGGAAACGCCCATGAAGACTACTCTATTCTGACGGGTGGGTATAGAAGCACTCACAATCGGCGTGTCCAGGGCAGTCAATGTGTCCGTAATGCCTGTTGTTGGTCTCGTATTCGACGTGGGCAGAGTTGATGGTGATACCACGGGCACGCTCTTCCGGAGCCTTGTCAATGTCGCCGTAGTCTGTGAACTGAGCGCCTCCAGCCTCTGCGAGAACCTTGGTAATGGCGGCAGTCAACGTGGTCTTGCCATGATCAACATGGCCTGATAAGATAGTTAGTGTTGTTCCTGCGATTAAGAGAGTACTACGCACCAATGGTACCAATGTTCATGTGCGGCTTGGCACGCGAGAACTTTGTTGGAGCAGCATCGGCGTAGCCTCTGCGAGCGACTGACGTGTCATCGAGTGAGCAGACGAGTATGTTGACTAGGACGACAACTACTCACCTGCGCCGCCATATTTTTGAAGCAACGACCACTGTGTGGAGAACGCAGGGGTCCTGGCAGCCGTCCGGGCGCACACGAAGAGAGACGGGGTCGCTAGAGGGTGGCGAGAACGTGAGCAGCAATTAATGTCAACGACGTCCAGGACGTACCTCTTGTGCTGTAGAGACGGCGGGAAGCGTTGCGAGCTGAAGCTGCGAGCTGGTTCCTGAACATGGCGGGCGGTGAGTGCAGCGTCGACGCAGTCAAAGGCGAATTGGCCAGAGATTTTTTGGTGAAATGGGCAATTCCAATGGGTTGCCCCGTGGCGGGGTTATAATTCAGGGCGTCTACCATCCGTACCGTCCGGCTCGCCGGCAATGACGCTCGTCACATTCACGTCAAGTCCGGCTACTACTTACTCTGGGGTACTTGGTCTTGCTCACCACCACCCTGTCTTGCCATGGCCACACCGGACAGACAGGAGCTGCTCAGAAATGCGGTCACGTTTCTCAGAGACCCCAAGGCGAGTGACGCGCCAGTTTGTCTCTGTCACGTAACTAACTGTAGTGAAGTTAACAGACTCAGTCCTCTCCCCTGGCGCAGCGCGTACAGTTCCTCGAAGCAAAGGGACTCACGGGTGCAGAGATTGAAGAGGCAATGAGACAGTCAGTCTCTACCCAAGTCGCCCCAGTCCAATATGGCCCAACACCTTACCAAGCCGCCTACGGACCTCTCCCATACGCCGCTCAACCTCCTGCCCCATGGGACTGGCGGGATTACTTTGTGCGTCCGTCATTTACAACTTGCTACACGTCTCTAACGTCTACCATAGATAACTGCTGTTGTCTCTGGTACAGTCGCCTATGGTGCCGCTGCCTTGTTCAGAGTACGTCGACCACTGTCCAATGTACTCAACTCATCCGTCTAATATCACATGCCAGAAATATGTCCTGCCCCACCTGCGACCACCGTCTGCTACCGCATACGAGGAGGACAGAGATACCCTCACCGCCCAATTCGATGCCGCAGAAGCTCTCCTCAAAGAAATACAGGCCGAAACCAGTGCTGTGAGAGTTGCTGTTGAAGAGCAACGCGACAGGATCGACAAAACTACGAGCGAGGTCGATGCTGCTGTCAAGGAAATGAGGGAAGGAGAGGCAAAGACGAGAGAAGACCTTGCGTCAATACGGGAAGAGGTCAACAACGTCCGTGATATGTTACCAAAGGTTCGTCGACTGCATGGACGCACATCCCGGCGTTCTCGATACTGACACATTGCATCTAGATGATAGACAAGAGCAAAGAGAGCCATACACAGTCGCTCGCAGAACTACAGCAGGAGATCAAGTCTCTAAAAACACTTCTCCTAAGCAGGGGAGGTTCTGTTACTCCAAGTGGCGTATCCACACCCATTTTGCCTGGAAAACCATCTATACCCGCCTGGCAACTAGCCGGGTCCAGTCACATTGGCTCCAGCTCAGCGGCATCGTCTCTTCCTGGAACACCAACCTCTGCCGTAGCATCCCCAGTTCCACCGTTTGGCAAAGGCAAAGAAGTGAACGGTGCTACTCCTAGTCCGTACTCAGTGGAGGGTTCATCATCATAGTTACTGTTACCTTTGTTTGGAATCCAGCTACTGTACTTTATATACCATGTCTATATTCTATTGCTTTACTGTGAGTGATCATGAAGGATTGTCGGCGAGCGCACATCCGCAAGCGCTAGACGGACTCGGAACGGACTTGTCTGAGTGATGCAGCTACAGCTACAATGCATCTTACTGCGCGTCCCTCAACTCTCCAGCGTGCGCGCGAACAAGGTTCCATAATTCTTCTGCTCTGAATATCAGACTTGACTGAGAGAGACATAGGACTCGCAGGCGGACGATGTTCAGTCAATGGCGACACGCCGTCGAGAACCTCACCCAACACTCGCCCAAACCCTCCCAGGACGGCTCACCATCACCCAATCCCAATGACCCCGCCGCACCCGCCCCTCGCGCCTCCATCGACAGCACAAGAGGCACAACTCCACCGCCTTTGTCCTCATCAACATCCTCCTCTTCGCAACTAGCAGACTCCGCCCTCTCCAGTCTCCGAAAGACCCTAGCTACGCAACGTCCAGCTAGCCCTGGTATACAGCGGTCTAACAGTACCGACTCGACTACTGCTGCTACTTCGCCGCATCCTTCGCGGTCGCGGACTACCCTTGAGGATAGGCTGCGTGCGAAGCTCGCTGCTACCGCCGCTGCTGCGTCCAACTCTGCTAGTAGTCAGGCAGCTACTGGTACTGGCAAACACCCTGCGAATGCTACTTCTGTACAGGTTACGGAGCACCCTTTGTCTCCTGTGCCACCTCCAGTTGAAGTTGAGAAGCCTGCCGAGTCAAAGGAGAATGATAATGAGTCTACGGTTAATGCGAATCCGTTGTCGCCGAAGTCTACGCCATTACCTGACTCGCCTGAGGTAGTTGCCTCGGAGGATGCGACGGTGCCGTTATCTGCGATCACTGTTCAACCGCTGTCTCCTGCTGTTGAGGAGGACTCTGCTACGACGGATGCTCTACTGGAGAAGGGTGGAGAGTGTGCGGAGGCTGTTGGTGCGACGGAGGAGGAAGGTGCTGGGGAGGTAGAAGAGAAGGAAACGGAGAAAGCTGAGGTGAAGGCGGAAGGGGAGGGAGAGGATACGGAGAACAAAGATGAGAATATGGATTCACCGTCGGCTGAAGAAAAGGAGACAGTAGTAGAAGAGTCCGTGAAGGATGAGGCTCCCGTTTCACCCACACCGGAGGAGCATGACGCTCCTCAGTCCCCTTCCCCCGACCCATCCACGGAAGTCACAGAAGAGAGCGAGGCAGCACATGTTGTCGATGAATCGATCCCCGTGTCCAAACCCTCGACAAACGAAACAGAGGCCGTTCCAGCATCTGAAGAACCCTCGTCTGCTCAGCCCCCTGGTACCACCACTACGGAAGCCGAACCCTCAGCTACTTCAGAGTCACAAGATATATCTGCTATACCAGAAGTGGCACCTGAACCTCCAACCGCCAATGAAGATACTACCCGCGTACCCTTGCCAAACGGCCATGCCGACACACCCGCCGCTAAGGGAGACGAAGTAGACATCGAGGCTCTACAGAGACGCTTGAAACTGGTAGAGCAACGGTTTGCAGGTACGTACTCCCCCACGAAGTATCTTCATACACATACTAATTGACAACGGTAGATGTCTCGACGTCCTTCAAGCGGCTGCAAGCTGAGAAAGCCGCTGCTGACCGCATCCTGCAAGACATGACGTCCGTGCAGACTATTCAAGAGGTCGATGCTCTGCGCGATTTCTTCCAGAATATGAACATGAAGACCGAGGTGGGTGGTGCACACTGTATCTTTTGTGTTGTGCTGGCAAGCCTAACGTGGGGTGTGTAGATGGCTCAGGATGAGATTAGACGGTTGAACGGCAAGCTTACTCGTGAGTTATGAGAGTTATATGTGGTTATGAATATTGATGTATTGAATACGTGTGAACAGGCCAGGAAGAGCGTATTGAGGAAATGCGGGACATCCATCGACTGGAGTCGAAGTTTCAATCCGACTTGATTACCAAACTCCGAGCGCAAGTCGCAGAGACCGAGGCGCTCCTCAAAGCAGGCCAATCTTCGTCCCACCACGCCGAAGAAGAGGCAGCGAAGCACAAAGCCGAGGTGGAAAAGCTGCGCGGGGAGGTAGACAAGGCCAAGAGCACAGCGAAAGACGAAGAAGAAAAGCGGACGAAGGCGGTCAGCCTCCTCAAGACTGTGCGTCAGAAGCTGGTGAAGGCGGAGAAGGACAGGGAAGACGCGGTGAAGGAGTTGGCGACGGTCAAGGCGCATGAGAAGGAGGAAAGGGAGAAGGAGAGGGTGGAGAAGCAGAAGTTGCATGAGGAGGTTGAGAGGGAACATCGGGAGCGGGAGACGGCTGTGCAGGGCTTGAAGGAACGGTTTGATAAGGAGGTGGCGGGGCTTAAGGATCGGCAGGAGAAGGAGTTGACTGCTCTGCGTGGGCAGTATGAGCTTGAGGTTATCACTTTGAAGGTATGTGTGTTTCCATACGGCTCTTGTGAGGAAGCATACTGAATTGACGCTACGATGTACAGTCGCTGCATACAAAAGAGATAGAGACCAAAAGCTCTCGTATATCGGACCTGGAGACTTCTCTACAGATAGTCTCGCGGGAGAAGGACGAGATCTTCGACCAGCTGCAGATGCGCCAGGCGGAGCTCGAGTCCTCGCAATCCCACCTCGAGTCTCTCCAGAGCCAAACGATGGAGCTCCAGCACCAACTCCGCGAGGCCACGGATCGCATCGCTTTGCTCACCGACGAGGTCGCCGAGGCGCAAAAGACACAGTTCACGAAGGTGGAGAGTTCGGTGCCTTCTGCTGAGGTGACGCAGCTCTTGTCGGCTACGGAGGCCAAGTATGAGTCTCGCATTGCGGACCTTCGAAGGCAGCTTACGGCTGTTGAGCGGGAGCGGGATGAGACTGAGGCGGATTTGAGTAGGAAGATTACGGAGAAGGTGAAGGAGGTTGATCAGCTGAAGAGTATCGTTGGGCGGTCGGCGAAGGCAAGAGAGGAGGAGGAAGAGACCGTGGCGTCTTTGAAGAAGGAGATAGAGACGTTACGAGATGCGGGTGCTGCGTATGAGCGGTTGATTGCAGAGCTGCAGACTCAGGCTGGGAAGGTTACGGAGGTGGAGGTATGGTTTCTTGGCTTGTTTGTGATGTTGCATGGTGGGCTGACTTGGGTTTAGTCTACGGCTCAAGCACAGATAGCTGAGGTGAAGAGTGCGTTGGCACTAGTAGAGAAGCAGCTCGAAGAGACGAGGGCCAAGGAAGCTCAGGCTCGCGCACACAACAAGGTAGGTTGTGCTTCTCGAAATTCAATATCAGCGTACTGAGAACCACCTTATAGACCTTGCGCGAAGAGCTCAGAAAAGTGCAGTCTTCTGCGGCTCTTCTTGAACGTCAACGGAACCCAGGTGTCGGATACTGGGGATCGAAAGGGGAGAGCACTACAGATCTTCGATCGCCTACGTCTTCTACGTCGGACCTTCCGAGGGAAACTGCAAGGCCGGCGTCGCCTAGCACTAAGGCTGACGAAGATGTCAACTATGAATATCTTAGGAATGTCATATTGCAGTTCTTGGAGCACAAGGAGATGAGGGTGAGTGTAAAACTTTTATGTGTAGCGTTGCATTGCTGACCAATGTGTACTACAGCCGCACTTAGTGCGTGTGTTGTCCACTATTCTTCGGTTCACGCCGCAAGAAACCAGACGACTTGTCGCAAAAGTATAGTTAATGCTGAGAGATTTGCCCTACGCGTCGGACTTCATTTTAGACTTGGTGCATATCATTCAACTCCTGTAGATTGCCATATTTATTGTCGTGCATTTAGTATATTGTCTTCTATCATCACTATGGAATGCGATTTCTGTGTCATTTCCCGCCCGCTAGCAGATTTTGGACAAACCAATCCGTTGGCTGCGCATACAAAGTCTACCGAATAACGCTATCGAATCACAGAGTTGTAGGGGCAGTGGCCTAATGATGTCCTCGAGATTGTAGTGAAGACCAATATTCTCCGTCTGTCCCGGAGCAACCTTCCTTTATCGCGTCCTCGAAGCCCGCGCAGCTGCCCGTAGCTTGGAAACTGTAAGCCAGGTCGAGAGCCAGTACTCGGACGTGTGACTGCTGGGGCAGCTTGCTAAATGGTCCAGGTACCTTTCCGTGGGTGCGGTGGTCGATAATGAAGTAGGGCATTATGCGCGCTGATATTGCGATGGAGGTCTATTCCGATTCGTTAGCTGTTATGTACCGAATCAAATCGTCGTAGGAGACTTACTTCGGGGGATAGAGCCGGAGAGTTGCGTTGTATGAGCCGGAGAAGTAGACGAAGGATGATCTACGTGGCGTTAGGACCAGGATATCGCTTGATAATAGCCCATATTATGGGAAATACTCACCTCTGTGCAGCTCAAATTCTGCGAGCCTAGCTCCCACATAGTTTTCGGTAGCTGGGTCAACCAATCCTCGAGAGGTTTCCTAAGGTGTAACAGCGAGCTCAATCGGAATCGACCGTAGTATTCTGGTTCAGTCTCCAGCTGGTTTGTTGTAAGTTAGGTTACTGTATACAAAACACAAAACGAAGATGCTACTCACAAGTGCAAGACGTCCCAGGAACTCGATGGTATGTCTCTTGACGGCAGATGAGGACGAGGACTTAATGGCGTGTTCGAGGACAGCGCGGAGAATTTCATCCACATGTGGTGCGTCCGAGTTATTGAGTAGTGCCCAAACTGTAGGGAGAACAGAAACGTAGGATGTCGCGCTGATGGGCCGCGAAAGAGCGGAGCCTGAGCCTGGTTGCCCTGAACCTTCACCTTTCAGGGTCTTCACGACATACTGACAGACACGGTCGATCTGTTGTTGGGATATATTTGAAGTTGCGACTGATGCGAGACGCCGCTTTTTGGAGAGTCTAATTGAAGACTCTTGGGATGTGCTGTTGAGCAGTAGGTACGACGTGAGTTCGCAATAGACGAGATTGAGGTCTTGTAGGGCCTGTTCGACCTAAATCATATGGGATTTTAGCTCAGCAGCCAGCGTTCAGCTTCATAATATTCACCTTGGCATCACGCTTCGAGCTAATGGACCAATACCCACTGAAAGGGAAATACACCGTCATGTGATTGATTAAATTGTGTAAGTTTTCCAAGAGAGTGTCGTCAGAGACCTGCAGAGGATAGTTTAGTGAAGAGGAGAGCTCTGTATACATGATTTGGAAGACTACTGACCGCGTGCAAGCTGGACATAACTGAGCCATAAAGGCATTGTGCAATCCCAGCAATCGTGCAGACAGTTTGCAGTTCGACCTCCGGCGGTGCTGAACTAGGAGAGAAGACCGTGGGTGCATAATCCAGGAAAGTAGCGATTAAGATGGGATGCAAGGTTCGTAGTAAATGCTAAGGAGAGGTTAGCCGTGCCCTGAACAGATGCAACTATTCTCCTTACAATGACATAGGCGGTTTCAGGTCTTACCCCACGACTTGATTCCGCAATTTGATCGCCAGCCAAAGGAGATAGCGACTCTAGGTCACTAAGATCACCTATAGACCAAGAACTCTGTATACCGTCGAGTGCAAAGGAGCCCGCTATGAGAGGATTTTCGCTGTATTCGTCATCCGCAGACTCTTTCCACAAGTAGGCTTCCGCAGTCTTCTGTTCTGAAGTCTTAGGTTGTAACAATGCGTCGAACGATGAAAATGCTCCGGAAGATCTGAAGGAGGATGACATGAATGATGCATAGGGCGAATCTTGGGCGACCAGTCCCAAGGAAGAATTCTGGGCAGGGGAGCCGACAGATCCTCGAGACAGTGCCGTGGAGAGGAAGCAGAGTAATGATTTCAGAACGACAAGTTTTGACTGATTTCTGTTCGTGAGGTTTAGCACTCGCTCTCAATATGACATAACGTACCGCAGGAGATAAAATTACGCTTGCTGTTGAAGTCGCCTGTATGGAGTTGCGATCTGCCGACGAGTCAGACTCATGCAAGTGTAGCATCAACACTGGTAGCCTACCGCCGGATTCGTTGTACGCAGTGCCCGCATTCAGAATTCCCAGGTATCCCTCAAGTACTCGCCTGCCATGACCATTAACTCCCAATGCCCATCCTTCAACGACAACTTCAGGTATTACTTCCAAGCAAAGATCCAAGAAGCGAATAGCATCGATGCGGATTTCTGGGAATATGTGAGTTTGAGCCGATGTGGTGAACAGAAGCAAGAGTTGCGCGTGAGGTACTAGATCGTTCTTAAACAAGCTTTGAGACAAGGTTTCTGACAATGGCACACAAAACTCGAAACTTACCCGTGGTATACGATGTAACATCCATGAGAGGAAAGAGAGGAGCCCTTTACGCACTGATGCATCCTGTTCAAGGCAATCAGTCATTGGATGGCGTTAATGTCAAGTTTACCATGCGCGTACTTCGTCAGCGATCAGCCGTACACACCCATTGAGAAGCGACGTTAGAGATGGCTGCAATATTTCTGGATGATCTTCAAATAATTCTCGCAGGCCAAGCAGCGCATCTGAATCGTGAAAATAAGCAGCTGTTAACGACATGATGTTATGATACTACCTTTTCTTGTTCCGGCATTATAGTGCTTCAAGTGCACCATTAGGTCATCAAAGGTGAGCTTTCTTTTAGTGGTAGGACCCAGGCCATCCTTCTCTCCCGCAATATTCTGCGACGGTAAGGTGATGGCTAGTTACTGTGAGACAGTTGACCAAAATCAAATTCCAGTAGAGCACTCACAGCGAGCTTTGAATGAAGTGTCTACGGCATTGTTAGGTGTTTGCTTCCCCTTGCCGAGTTTGAGTTTTGCTTTCTGTTCAGATGAGTTATTAGAACTGCATGACCTCACGATGAATCACTTTTTGACTCACGGAAAAGTCAGCGGCTTTCTCTTTTTTGTGCTTTGAGCTTTTTGGCATGGCAAAGAAATGCTGAACTTCGACGTTGAATACAAGCAAGGCGGTCCG
>JAXQGX010000568.1:0-13518 GCA_037040455.1 Irpex sp. P115-07
CGCTCATCACAGTGGCCAATAAACACACGCCAACTCATCGGCCTCGAACATCAAGATACTGGCATCCCCATTTTAAGTAATATTTCGTGTGCGACTTGATGCAGAATTACATCGCTCTCGCGAAGCCAGGCGGGACCCGTAAGTCCGTTCGTGCGAACCTCCGATACCCAGGATCCGGATGTGCATGCTCACAATATTTGTAGGGACTCGAAAAACACGTGTAGGAGTGTACGAGGACCTGTTACCATGCCAACATTATACAACGAGCCAATCAGAGCCGGACAATTATTGAGGACTTCCGCAAATGGTTGTCTAAGTACGTGTGTACCACTTACGGAGGTACGTCTTCCGTTACTGCTGTGTCGAAAGTAACATTCACAACCATTCTCAACTCCCGATCGCAAGACATCATTTACCTCCATTCAACGTATTTTTGCTCGATTGCATTCGCAATCCAGGAAGGGTCCTTTCATTGATGCCCAATATCCACTTGACAGGTCAAAGGAACAAATGCGCTTTCTGACTCATGATTCAGGTACATCGACTGCCTATTATGGCACTTACTTGGCTATGGATATATGACTGGACCACCGGTGAGCGTAAAAATTAGAGGGAGAGGTACACCCATTCGAATATCAAATCTTGCGGCTGATCGCATTTGCTTCATATACGACATTCATGTTTGTCGAACGCCACCCAAAATCTTAGGCCAGGGTGAAGTACACTGAGTGGGTGGCCACCAATTAAGGCGAACAGTTTGCCACGCACGTACGATAGGCTGCTTACTCGGTACAGGTCGAGCATTGTGATATTGGTGCGTGACCATTGTACGATCTGGAATTCCCCACCACTCATCTACGTGGGCTTTCTGAATCAGATTCACAATTAATTCCACTGCACGTGTAGGGTGTTATCAACTCTCACTCATTACGAACGTCGATGCTCCAGTGGTAGCATGTGCCCTCTCCGTCCCTCTTTTCTTGGGCGCTGCGCGCTCAACGTCCAGTGACCACATGCCATACGTCTGCGCACTATCCGTCTACTTATTGGGCCTCTGATCAGCACAGAAAGCTTCCCTGCTCGTCGTACGCCACAACTCTCATCTTAATACCCTCGTATCTTCTCATCGGAATGATTTTAGCACGCTGGCATACATAGTCATTAGCAGTGGTAGACATGGAGTATGTCAGCTGAAAACCTTTCCCCTCTTGCTTGCACTCGCATCTCGTCTCGTGTATCCAACTCATCTACACTCCTTTTGAGTCTTTCTAGTACTGTTGATATCCACAAACCAAGGGCACTCGTCACCCTTTCTATACCAGGTCCCCTCGTTTATTATACCCCTCCGCCCAGAAGAAATGTCGAGACCATCTTCACCTCTCGTCACACCTACGTTGATATACCCACTCCCGCAAGTTGGCACCCGTGCCGTCCAGCACTCATTCAAACCATTCCCATCGTCCCCGTCAAAACCGCTCGCAACGGATAAACCTCTGACGCAATCGCTAGAAGCTCCTGCAGCTTACCACGACAACCGCCTCGCAGTCCCGCCGTTCAAGCAGACCTCCGACGAGCGTTACCATGCCCCAGAAAATGTCGGCGTCCGCGCCAACCTTGTCGGAATGGGCCAAGCGGGAGGGTCGGTTCACAGGAGCGGCCACGCTGTGGAGGCATTTGGGGATACGGAGACTTACCACACTCCGGGAGACATGAATGCCGCCTCGCAGCTGCATTCCGAATATCCACCATTCCTAGCTGCCTCGCCAAATACTATCGAAAGCGCTGTACACGTATCGACACATGCTGACACCGCACCCGCCACTGAGGTCAGTGGCCATTCGCATCGGTCGATATCCCGCGCACGTTCTGCAGTCGACGTCAGGATGCCCGCCGTAGCGACATTAATATTGGCGGTGTGTCATGACAACGTCGGGACTGATATGGTCCCCATCTGGGGCGCCTCACCTAATTTCACCAGCTATGCGAACCTGCATCAACCCGACCCTGACTATGGCGGGGCGCCCGATTCATGTTCGAGAGCGCGATCAGGGCGGGACGCGTTGGTGGACCCTGGACGACGACCACTATTCGAAGAAGAAGCAGGTTCATCTCGCCACCAATCTCATTACGCACCACCATCTTCTCACTGTCCGCATTCTCATCAATCCCAAAATGTCGTCGGCGAGTTGCAGTCATTCACGGAATTGGCCTCATTGTCTCGCAGTGCGTCAGGGTCGACCACATCCGTGGCGCCGAATCTCTTGGTCGTGGGACGCTGTGCTCATGACGCTCCGGCCGCGGACTCGGACCCTCACCACGACCTTAGCGTCCTGCATTCTCGCCAACTCGCCACGCCAATCCGTAACATATTGGACCACGATGGCGCCTGTCACGGCTTTGTATCATTGTCCGGCCACGACGCCAATTTCAACTCTCTTCGATCTCTCGGACTTGGAAATGCCAGCAGCAGCGCGACACGGGAACATGGCGAGGCGAGGGTATATATGGGCGGTGTGCGCGGGATAGGCGAGTTGAAACCGCGTCCATCGCGTCCCACTCTTGTTGTGCCTTCGCCGCCCCCTGCGCCACCGACAATCCCAGCTAATAGAGAGCAGGAAGAGAAGGATCTTCTGGAGACATTCTTTTGTAGTCGGTCGAGAGTTCTCAAGGTGCGTGCCACTTCGAAGCTGGTCTGTGTATCATAGTAACTAACGTCAACGTCCGACACTGGCATGAATACACGCACCTCCGCAACCACTGCGCAATGACAATGGACATCATCATGACCCACCGCGCCCACTGTCCTCCGGTCGCCGTCCGTCTAACGTCTTTTGGCGCGACCAACTCATAGATAATACAGCCTACACTATCTTCCAGCCTTCCTATAATCATTCAGTGCGTTTCCCGAGTGACCACAGCCATGCGAGACGTACGTGTTTTCCTTATATTCTCGCGCTCAGTTGCTGATCATCATTGCAATGCGCGCGATATCATCCAGTCTTGCACGTCCTCACCCATTGTCTACACCGCTCGCCCCGCATCTCTCTTTCCTCCTTCACCACTCTCCCGGGCACCAAGGTCTCCATTCTTGCCTCAAAGGATCTTCTCCGGGTCCGGCTCGAGCACCGCCAGTCCCGCGTCAAGCTCGGCGGGGCTGTTATCACCATACTCACCATTCGGTGCTGGTGGGCTGAAGACACCTGAAGATCTGGCGAGGCCGTTGCGTCCAAGCAGCGGGTTAGGTCTGGACAAGCTGGACGAGGAGGTGTATGTGATGTATGTCAGTCACGAAGAGGTACGTGTCGTGTCTTTCGTTCATCATCTTCCTTCGATTCTTTTTGTCTTCTCCTCGCACTTTTTCCAAGTTTCGTCTTCGTGTTCTTCTCGAATCTCCAACCTCCTTTCTTCCTTCATTTCGTCTTCCTCGAGCACTAGTCCACGTGTCCGGCCCGCTCCTCCCTGCGCACGTAGCCCGGGTGCAATCCCCCTCCAACCTCCCATCACCTCGTCCAGACTCTCTTAACCCCTCGCACGGAGCCCCAGGCCTCAGGAACACACGTCCACCAGATACAGTAACGTTGCCTTTGTGTGCTCGAATGGTGGTGTCATTCCATCGCATCGCACTCGGCGAACCTGTGATGGCGATTGCAACCTGGAGACCTCCCCTCTCTCGGTGCCTGGCCATGGCGTTCTCACCTAAATGCCGATCGCATCTACCCATCTCGTCATCATCACGCCCCCGCCGACAGCTCTCGGGTCAGGGCTCTCCTCTCCCCTGAACGCCTCGACGATCGTGGGCACGAGGTGAGACGAGGGCTCGTCGTCACGTCCTCGCGTTTCTACCCTGCGAGGAATCGTCGGCATGGCGGGGACGTGTGGTGTGGCGTGCGAGAAGATCGGCTGGGATTATTGGATGGGCGGATTTCGGAGAGTGGTGGTTCTTGGGCGCGGGGCTAGTGGCCTTGCGAAATTCGTTTATACGGTGTTCTTGGAGCACCGGAGGCTACATACGTATACGACGGAAGATAGGCCTTGCGAGCAGTCTAAAGCGCACCATGGTACCAAGCCAATTCTTCTAGATCTGCTGGCTACTTCACTAGGCTTGGTATCATTATCAGTTCTCTTCGACGGTACCTAGTGTACCGCCGACCTCCTATTCTTATCTCCTCCCGCCATCACATCTTTGCCTCCGCTGATACCCAATCCAATCCGACGGCGCCCTTACCTTACCTCTTTCGTGGACGATGACTCCAATCCAACCTTTTGTTTCGTCGTTTCTGTTTCTTTGAACTTTCCCAATCCGGCCAGAGGCCGTTACATCGCGTCGTGGCGTCATCACCCAATTGTCTCTCGCACACCCAATCCAAGCCATCATGCAATCCCCGGTGGCCGCATTTGTTCATCTTAGCCCTGCCACTCGGCGCACTCGAACAAAAGCCTCTTATGATCTGCTTGTCGTGATCATGTCATGCTACTGTAGGCTAATTTACGGCCGCGGGCTAGAGAGATTGGATTTGGGCGATGGGCTAGCGGTGGAACGTTTAATGTTTAATGTTTGTGTTGTGTTCCTAGGTAGCACGTAGCCTAATACGCTTCGATCGTTCGTGAACTCCAGACAGTCGTATACCCCCTTATCTATACTTCACGATCGTCTTTTCACTCTTAACATCCCCCTCTTCTCTCATCGCACCACACCAACTAACTAACCCTCCTCCTTTTCACACTCCACGTACAGGCCGCACACGCGATGGACATCGCCCTCGCCACGCCCTCCCTCGGACTCTCCGTCGCGCCCGCTCTCATGTCCGACTTGGAACGTCCGCGCGTGCAGATCTACCGGTTCGACGAGGATGGCCATAGCGCGTTCTACCCGCGCAAGATGGCTGGTCTGGGGAGTGTTAGTCTACAAATGCCGGTGAGTCAGACGTTCCGTTCTATGTCTACGTTTCTTGCGATTTTTGTATTTTATTTCTCTTCCAATTTACGACACCGCGAATCCTCTACCTCCTCCTCATGTGCCCACTACTCGAAATCCCCCACATCCCATTGGCCCTCCCCCCCCCTCCCTCCCACCCTCCCAACCCCAAGCTCCGGGCCCGGGTTCCTAACACCCACTCACCCAGCCTAAACTCTAAATCCCTCCAAAAGCTTTTACTCAAAGTTTTTCTCTGCGATTTTCGTTCAATTTTCATGTGCTTCTGTGCTTCTTCGAGGCACAGAAGCAAAGAAGCACACACTCAGAATCCGTCGGATCGATAATGCGCCTGCCCCGATTGCACGTCGATCGTAGACACCGTCGGGATTCTTTACCGCGGCTGTGGACTCATAATCTTGGCATAGACAGAGCCGCTAATTACTGTTCATTCTATCTTCGTAGATCACCGTGAACGACGCCATTCTGAAGTCGAGTGTCATCAAGGCGCCTGTACCGGTCAAGGCTTCTAGTATTACTACTACTGGAGGGGCAGCGGGATTTAGAGCTGGAGATTGGTTGTAAGTGTCTCTTCCCGACGTTCTGTTATTTTATTCTCCCTTTCTCTTCTTTGCCCTTCCTCCTTCCATACAAACCTCCCGACGGTCTACCCCTCTCCCACAGCCTCAACCGTTCTCACCACCCGCAAGCTCTACACATGCACTCGGGGACGCAACTCGGAAGATCATCCGGGCCTACTCAACGCCCGCTCCCCGAGTCTTCCACGCTTTTCCTCCTCTTTTTCATTTTCACTTCAATTTGGTTCCGCTGGCGAGCCCGAGGCCCGTCTGTCGGGCCTCTCCTTATTTTATTTTATTTTATTCGATTATTCAGCTCTCTCACCACTTCTGTACGTCTCCTCACGATTATCTCCACTTGGCTACCTACCGGCCGAGTGGGATGTGGGATGTGTTGGGACGTCGGTACTGTGCTGCACGACGGACAGAGGCGGTGTGCGTACACCGCCCTTGTGCACATGCATATGATATGTTCGTGGCGTCGGGACTGCACGTACTACATGTTTGATGGTTGGATACGGATCTACGCAAGTTACGACGGTCGTGCTGATCCACTCATTTACACAGGTGCACAGTCCACGGCTGCAAGACCCACAATTTCAGGTGAGCGCGCTGTTTCGATTTTCTTTGTTTCCTATAGCGGTATGTTTTGCGCGCAAAGTCCGAGAGAGCTCCGAGCGTCCGAGGCCGGGCCTCTGGAGTAGTGTTGCCGCGAGTCGAGTCGAGTCGAGTCGAGTCGACACAACTCGGAAAAGCTCGATGATGCGAGTCGTACCGAGACGAGTAATCGGTTCTGCGAACGAGTCAGATCATCTTAATCGGAGTTCTCCGATACTAGGATAATTGCGATGTGCATTATGAGAGGACTACGGTAGTACGGAAAAGTTCATCTATCTATATACAAGACTAGTTCTGAGTACCGCAACTTCCAAAGTCTTACTATACATTGGCCAGAAGCTCCTTCAACTCGTCATAACGGCCCTCTGCCACTAACTCCCTGGCGGCCGCAGTAGATACTGGCCCCACAATTGTATAATCCTCTTCTTTGGCCGCAAGGTCCTCGGTGTGTCGAAGAGTGAGTCGGTTGCGTCTGCAATGAAACTTGAGAACCTGCAGCACTTCCATCAAAGAAGGGTCAACACGGTTACGGCGCGCGGCATCTGTCTCCTTGCTAGACGAGAATACTCGCTCACAAGCCACAGAGGATGCTTGAGCCGGCAGCACGTCTAGAGCAACAAGGTACAAGTATGGCATCGACTTGTCCTTGTCCGACTGGTATGTTCACATGTTTAGCGCTGTGAAGGAGCACAAAGATGAGAGAATTATCACTCACCCAATACTGTAGCAGGTCCTCTCCTTGAGTGATTGGCACTCCTCGTTCACGTTGGAACTCAGTGAATTCCCGCTCACATATGACCCGATCATGGGCACGTTCCGAGGCCTCATTCTCCTCTTCAGTGCGCGCAGAGTTCACCTGCATCGGTGGAGGCGGGCCCAGTTCTGCGGAGCTTGATGGCTGGGGTCCGGAAGTAGCGTCGATCTTGCGCAAATTACGCTGGGACACGTATCGTGATGTGTTCATATGGATATTGGTAGGCTTCGAGAGTGGTAAAAGCGGTGCTGTAGTCGGCACGGGCTTGTGGGCTGAGGCTTGTCTCAGTCTATGGCGATGAGCCGTCCTATGTGACACCATCTGAAATTAGGTTTGATTATAAACATTCAATAAGCTGTCGTTGGTAACCAAGATGATATCGTTACACGTACCGCTTCAATCATCCATTCACGAGCCTGGGACGCTTCACTACGTGACCAGTTTGTTTCAAGATAGCTGATCTTTCTGTCTGGGCGTAGCACTGTTCGGAGATGTAATTACTAAGTGAATAGGTGACAAATAAATGCGAAAACGTACAAATTGCCAATGCAAAGATTCTTGAGCGACGACATTTGAGGAAGTACTGCTTTAACTTGAGAGTGTTGAGACCGACGTAGTGCCTTAATATCGGAATCTCCGCAGCAAGGTCCGTGAGCGACTTGATGAGGGCTTCGTATGCTGGAAATATGAACGCAACTGTGGGAGCGTACTCGCCTGATAAGGCCTGATGAACCTCTGATGACCTCTCTAGCACATCGTGGATGTCTTCAAGCACCGTGATCTGCATGTCGGTTGGAGCAAGATGCGCAATGTCGACATGCTTTTGGAGTGTGAGAAATGACTGAATGGCCTGTGATAAGATTGTCAAAGACATTTCGATGGTATACTATGTATCTGTACGTACCGGATAGAGGAGAAGTGCACGGTTGATCATCAAATAAGTTGATGACCATCGGGTAGGGCAATCGCGCAGCAGCTGGAGCTCTGGTATGCCTCCTGGGTGAGTACTTTCCCATTGCTGCGTCTCATTACCATTTTTGATAACTGCTTGAAAGTCGTACCGTCGCTGACCCGAAGCGCGACAGGCAGCGACAAGAGACCTTATCTGTCCAACTGGATCTGTTGCCAGCGCCTCTGCGTAGCTTGTTGCGCTTTCACGCTCGTCGTCCGTGTTCAGTGACTTCGCGAACTCGAGTATCGGCTCAAGCGGGTTGTTTTTGATTTCAGACATGAACACATCTATTCCAAGAGCAGCACTGTGCGGAAAACACCTAAGCATTAGAAATGAGCATATGTATCCAATATTAGCCAATCATTGTGAGCAGTAACTTTACCCGATACGATTGCCCTCCGCATCGAATTCAATACACATCGACGTGAGCTCATCTTCAATTTGCTCAAATGCGGTCCCGTTCGATGATGCGTTGTCTGTCGTCACGAGCCCAATCTTCTCCTCAAGTCCCGCCTCCTTGATCACCCGAACAAATGTACCGCCAATATTTGCACCATTATGCTGCCCCTCCATCCTCCGGAACGCCAATAGATGAGACTTAAGCTCGAGGCATCCTTGAACGTTCTTGACGACGTGATGCGCCGTAATTGCAATAAACGATCCCAGCGCCCTATCTGACCAGGCATCAAATGTAAACGAGATACGTCCAGGCGTGGTCTACTTGCACAGTCAGAACAGCCTGACAAATGAGCAATAACCGTAAATCTTACCTGAAGGGTATGAACGATCTCAGAATGAACTTTCTCGTACCGTGCGTAAATAAGATCTGTAAGCTTCGTGCGATGGAGGATATTGCTTTCGTTCAGCGATGGACTGATGTACGCAAGCAGCCGCCGAAATTCGGGGCACTCAATAACGTTCACCGCCTATGCATCCATCAATACCGTATAGCATGCCAGCAATAACAATCAATTTACTTACCTGATCATCAGCCGCCACCCAGTCAACAAGGATATCGCGGAACCTCTCGAGAGAAAAAGGTTCCGCTGATTCGTCGTCAAGATCCAAGTCTTGATCCGCAGAGGCATGAGGTAGATAGCCTAATGCTATGCACATCTTATGCCAGTCTTCTCCGTGCTTGTCTCGCAAGTGCTTCCGAAGGTTGGACGTAAGTCCACCGTTAGCGTTCCTGTAAACCTTCCAATTCCCGACATCACTACAGTAGAGCACAAGTGAGTTGTGTAGATCAATCACGTATTTAAGCAAACTACTCACATGCACAGCTTACAGCCAAGATACTCAGTTTTCGGATGGCTACTTGAGCCCGGACCAACTGGTACATTGTGTTCAGTTCCAGAATCAAGGCCGTAGATAAACGGCCATATATCGACCGCCTTTGAGCCTCGTTGTTCAGACGAGGTACGAGGGCCTCGCCGCATTTGTGATGCTGCTCGCTCGATTGTCGGATTTCGATGCTGATGTGGAGGAGGTAGGGTCACTGGGGTAGCAGCTGGTCTCGCCTCAAGATGCTCTGCTCTGCTCGAAGACTGGGCAGGAGAGGGCCCGACACCACATGACTGAGGCGGAGGATTCTCTGCGTTCGCCTGGGCTTTCTCATATGCGTTTCGAACTCGTTTCCCGTGAGCGTTATTGTCGGTCGTCTTCTTGCGTTTTGTAGCCTTTGAGCCCGCTGGAGCAGGGTCCGTGTTCTCCTTTGAACCGGTAGCTGTGTTCTCGGGTAGTGAAGTGTTTGTCAGAGTAGGAGTACTATGGGGGGGATACATGCCAAATGGAGGTTGGTACACATGCGGATGAGGAGGAGGCCCGTATGAGTAGTAACTGGGATGGGTGGGAGCATGCTGCAATGGTGGAAGATGGTGCTGATTAAGATGTAATGGACCGGAAGGGAAGACGGTCTGTAGAGGGAGTTGAACGGGGTGAGTTTCTGCACTAGAGGAGGTAGAGAAATCCGAGCCTGGAGGGAAAAGCTGAGGGAAAGGCGGGGAAGACATGGCCAGAGTCTGTCTTTCGTCGTAGGCATACTTCCAAGCTTTTAAGAAAATATATTTTGATGTAGACAGCGTTGGTACTACGAATGCCGTGCAAGACACTGTTTCATGAGAGCGGGGCACAACGTCAAACGAGAGTCGGTAGCCGACGCACAACGTTGAGATACCGACACCTGAAGTCACGTGAAGTTGGACATCAACCAATCAGAGTGTGCTGAAGTAATCGCATCACAGACTCACGAGTTGACTCGGGTCAATGACTCGACTCAGCTCGATTTCCGAATTATGCTAGACGAACCACCGAGTCGAGTTAACTCGTGAGTTGGACTCGACTCGACGGCAACACTACTCTGGAGAGAGCTTTGCCCTATTAGCGCCGTCGATCGTGGCAGCGATGGGGCCCAATCGCCCTGCGAGATCTTGATGGATGGCAGAGATGATCGGCATAATCTGCAGGCGCGGGACTTGGAATGTCCCTTGGCCGTTGGGCCCTTGTGGGCGGATTCCATTTGGCCGTTCATTTTTAGCCTGGAGTTTTCGTCATATCCGTAATCACCTCGATGAAAGGAGAGATCTGAGAGATCTCCATTGTTTTTTGGCCCGCCGCCGCCGTGGACACGGTGTTCATAAAGAGGGCAAGGCAGCTGCCCCCTTTCCGATCTTTTTTCTGCTCTTCTCTCTCGCCTTCGAGAAGAGGATCCTCGGTCGTGCTTCTGAGTGTATATTGTGGTTCTTGCTTCGGCTCACGTCACGACGCTGTGCTTCTTTGCTTAACTCTCGCTGACAACTCGCTTCTCTTTTGTTTCTGCTTTGTCGCACGTCAAACCACTGAATAGTCGCAACATGGTCTGCTACGGATGCGGCAATCCTCGCCACTCGCAGCAGGCGCACTTCCCGAATGGTCTCCCGAACGGTCTCCCGACTGGTCCCACCGCGGCCCACCAGGCCATGGGCATCGACCACCACAGCGCCCACCCCGCTCCTCTCCCGCCCACCACCACCACAGCGCCCCGCTTCAACGCTCCCGCCGCGACTCCCCCGCCCCAGCGCACCCGCCCCTATCCTCCCCCGCCGCCTTCAATGGACGCCACAAACGGCTCAATGCACTCTTCTCGCGATCCCGGCTTCCCTCCTAATCACATTCCTGCCAAACCACCTGCGCCATCCTACCCCCTTCTCACCCCCAGTGGACATGCTCTCGCTAGCGGTGGACGCGTTAGAAATATCTCGGTGGACCCGCTCAACCCTTGTGTAATGTACTGGCCCGATAACGAGCCACTCCCAGAGAGGGGACAGATCAGGCCTACGGGGTCCGTTGTCGTCCAGGTGCGTGCTCAATTTTCTTTGTTTATCGCTACTTTGGCTCACGTATGTCTTTCAAAGTACCCGCCCATTATCAACACGGGCAACAAAGGCGCTGCGGAGAAGCAGCCTGGAGATTGGACTTGTTCAAAGTGCAATTACTTGAACTGGAGGCGCAGAAAGGTCTGCCAGACGTGCTATCCTTGTGAGTTTCGTTCTGTCGTTCGTCTTTCGTCTTCCCTTCCTTGTGTCCGCTCTTCTTCCTCTGCTTCACCTCCGCTACTCCGATCCGAGCTACCAAGCCATCGACCCTTGATCTCATTAACGACTTCCCACCCGAGCCCTCGACACGGCGACCACCACACGGCACACGGAACACTTTATCAGCCTTTCGCACTTTATTACGTTGATCGTACCTAACATGCCTCGTCCCTTAATCCTCTGACTCTGTCCCTTCCGTTCGTCCGCTTTACACTTCGCGTTTCATTCGTTTATCTCCACGTCATTGTTGTACCTTTCCATCTGTTCAACGATAAACTAATCTAATTATACAGATGCGGAAGGCAATGGCGACTCGATATCGCAAGCTGTGCAAGCCGAGCGGATCGCTCTCCTGACCAACGTCTTGAATCAGGTCAACGACCCTATCTCGCCACTGCCACTCCCTTTGCAGCAGTTCAACTCGTCTGGTCAGCATCAGCAGCCATCGCCGTTGGGCCAGCAGCACCAGCAATTCGGGACCGGAAACCAGCACCAGTCGCAGCAGCTCCCTCCGCACCTGCACAGACGTGCGAGTGCACCTCTTAACTCCCATCACCAACCCGGTTCACCCTTCGTCGGATATCCTCAGAACTATCCCCTTCCTCCTCAATATGGCGGAATGGGCGGCAGCGGACCGACCACGCCTGCCCCTGTCCCCACTCTGAACGGCAGCGCCGCGGCTCGTGCTCGGTCGCAGAACGACTTGCGTGGCTTGCTACGCTCCGAACACCAGCTCCAGTACCAGTTCGACGGTGCCCTGCGCGAGGAGGTTCAGCCACCGAGAATGGGGCTGCATCATCATCGCAGCGCGACTGCGATCTACCAGACTGCCTCACAGACTCCCAACCACCCTTCTCAGTCTCAGTACTCGCAGAACGGGTTCGTCGGAGGCGGGTATGGCGGGTATGGCGCACAGAGGAGCCCGACGGGCACGTCCTCGACGAGGAGCCACGGCTCGCAGGTGCCTTCGCCTACGTCTTCGTCCGGACACGGGTTCGCCTTTACTGAGGAGGAGCAGAACCTCGGTGTGAACGCTGGAGCAGATACCGGAATCACGCCTAGCGCGCCGAGTCTCTTGCCTGGGTTCTTGCAGGATATGGTCAAGGTCCAGGGGTCTTATTCTACCACCAATGCCAACTCGAACTCTCATCGCGTCAATAACGCCAACGCGAACGGACCTCGTGCCTCGCACTCTATTCACTCGAGCCCGAGTACGAGCACCTCTGAATCGTCGTGGTCGCTCGACGAGTTCGACTCGCCGTCTTCGCTTGCGTTCGACCACCCTCATTATCCCCATCCTCGTCATCACGTCGGTGGTGGTGCTCCGTCTACGCCTTCGTACGAGCACTTCACGCCTGCGCCGTTCGAGCATGAGAGCTCGTTGAGTTTGTTCCCGTCGCAGGTGTCTCTTGGCCCTCGTGGTAACGGTAACGGTGGACTCCCTTCTGCTCCGTCAGTTGGACAGCAAGTGCAGCAGCAACAAGGACCAGGCGTCATCGGCCGTCCTCCTCGTCTCTCGCGCAACACCAGCTCAGCCACTAGCGGGAACGCTAACGGGGCGTACGTCTCGCGGAGCAACTCGAGCGGGTCTGTCGCCAGTCTCCGAGGCGGAGGGGCGTTGAGCATCTGGCAGATGGACGGCGAAGAACGCCAAGAAGAAGACGAAGTCAAAGCGGACGAACTCGTCTCCGGGACGTGGAAGCCCGCCAGTGCTATTCGCAGCGGTGGTGTCGGCGCGGGTGTTTATGGGGGAGGACACCGGGGACTTGGAGGGTTGGAGGAGTTGGCTGCTCGTTTGGCGATTTCGAAGAGGGAGGTTGGCGTGTGATTGGAGAAGACTGCACAAGCAAGGAAAAAGGATAAAGGATAAAGGAAAATGGAAGATATGGATATATTGTTGATTGGATGGAACGGATTTTTTAGAGTATTGTTTGTTCGTGTTCCGGCCTGGTTGGGGTTCGGAGCATGTAATCGTGAGTCTCTCTTCTTCCCCTCTACCTCCCTACTTCCTTCGCATTCGCTGACCGGACTCTGCTGTTGTAGGACGAGAGCACGTCTGCTTCTCGCACTTTCTTGGCGACCTCGCGTCGCACCATCAAAAAACGCTTTCGACATCTCGGCTTCTCGGAATA
>JAXQGX010000569.1:0-13493 GCA_037040455.1 Irpex sp. P115-07
GGGCGACGATCCTCGAGGTAACCGTATCCCTGAGCACTGACATGTCTGGGGATACGAATTGAAGCACCACGGTTGGCGACACCACTCGAGAAGGTGCCAATGTGTCCGGTCTCGTGCCTGCCGGTCAATCGGAGGTCGTTGTCCTCGCCGTAGACGGCGATGTGGTCATTGTGCCTCTTGGCAAGCTTCTCGATGGCAGCCTCGATCGCCTTCATGCCTCCTGGCTCACGCATCTCCTTGGTAGAGTAGTTGGTGTGGCAGCCGGCACCGTTCCAGTCACCCTGGAGGGGCTTAGGGTGGAAGGAGACCTTGATATTCCATTGCTCGGCGATACGAACAAGGAGGTAGCGGGCCATCCAAAGGTGGTCACCCATGGAGATACCCTCGCAAGGCCCGACCTGGAACTCCCACTGAGAAGGCATCACCTCGGCGTTGATACCAGAGATGTTGATACCGGCGTAGAGGCAGGCACGGTAGTGAGCCTCGATGAGGTCACGAGCGAACACTTTGCCGGCACCTGTGAAGTAACAACTAATTTAGTACGTATATCCTCGTGAGCCGGAACATGAGGGCAATCGCCAATAAGTAACGTAATGGAAGACATTGAAATGGAGCGATAGATTTGATCGAATAATAAGAAAACCAGTGTAGGAGATTACTCACCAGCACCGCAGTAGTAAGGGCC
This sequence comes from Irpex sp. P115-07, assembly GCA_037040455.1. NCBI lineage: Eukaryota > Fungi > Basidiomycota > Agaricomycetes > Polyporales > Irpicaceae > Irpex > Irpex sp. P115-07. The sequence continues at coordinate 686 of JAXQGX010000569.1, forward strand.
CTGAGGGCCAGGGAAACCGCCCTTGGGCCAACCAAAAGGAGTTCCGTCCACGTCAAAGAGGGTGTACTCCTGCTCAAGACCGAACCAAGGCTCGTGCTCCTTTGCCTGATCCATCGCCTTCTTGGCGGCGTGACGGAAGTTGGTCCTGTTAGGGGTGCCATCGTTGTTGTAGCACTCGGCAAGGACAAGGATGTTGTCACCACCGCGGAAGGGATCCTTGAAAATGGCAGCAGGGCGGAGGTAGACGTCAGAGTCGGTACCAGGTGCCTGGTTGGTGGAGGAGCCATCGAAGTCCCAAATGCGGAGCTGGTCGATGCTCGTGACCTTCTTGGTCACAGTCTATTGAAGAGGTCCGGAGGAATCAGTATGCGTTCCGTCGGGGCGCCGCGCGTGCAGTTTTTTGTGCGATCGGGATGGTGGGCGAGGCACTGCACGCCGTGCGCCACGACGAGAGGTGGGTATACTCACCGTCGTCTTCGAACGAAGGCCACCGTCTCCGTCGATCCAGACATCTGCGATGCGACAAGACTATATTAGACAGATGCTGAGTAGGTGGGGCCTGTGCGAGAAACGTACATTCAGCCTGGATCTTCTCTCCTTGGTCGAGAGCAAGGAAAGGTGCAAGGAGCTCCGGACGATAGGACATGACGGCGATGAGGAAGGTGTAAAAGATGTAGAAGGATTGGATGTGGAGGAGGTGGTTTGAGTGAAAAGCAGGATCTCGAGTCAGAGACGATATTTAACGCCTGGGTAGTCGGATGTTTTGGTTTGTTTGTTCCGTGGCAGAGAGTGACAGAGATAAGACTGGTCATTGAGTTCCTTATCGCTCACACTAAGTAGTGGTCGAGATGGTCCATCGATCGCTCTTGTCACAAGACAATCATCCGTTCTTTGCCAAATCACTGTCCAGAGACTGGTCCATGCCTCGTTCCCCGCACTCCAGACAATGTTCACTACTCGAAATAATGCAATAACAGTTCCCCACAGCATTGCCCAAGTACATATACTGCGCACGACACAGCAGCCCCACGGCGAAACACATAAAAATGCACCCTCCGACCGGCAATCATGACATACTCTATTACTTCTTCCGCGGTGCCTTCCGTCGACGCCCTCCAGCCATTGTTGTTGCCGCTGCTCGTCCAGGCTTGGAAGCACCCCCATTCACCCCTTCTTTCGGCGTCACAGTCCCGCTCCCCTCCGTGCCTGATTGGCTCTCATCGATATCGTCTTCATCCGTTGCAGCGGACCCATCGTCACTCGCAGCTTTGCGTGAGGGAATATATTTGTCCCACAAATCCGTCACCAGCGAGACAAACCATGTTCGCCGTACGGACGGGGGAATTGCGGTGGAATCATCAACTATGTGCAGGTTGCCGTCGGAATCCAACTAAACGAAATGCCAAGCACGGCAAGGTGTAAATGCGATCAGTAAAATATCCATGCCAGCAGGAGGGACGGAGTAGGAGATTATTAGGTGCGAACGCAAATCAGGATTCTCCATCACACGAGGGGAGAGCAGTCAATGCAGAAAAACTTACGAAGTAGACATCGCTACCGTCGACCACCATGTCGACCATCCGACCCGGAATTACGTTGCCATCTTCGTCAATACGAGGCGCTCCTCCAACATTGACCTTTACCTAAACAAAAGGCTCGTGAGCATGCATGACTCTCACTACTAAATGCAGATCGAGAGGGATGGCGGAAGCATCACACCACGAACCTTCCTCTGACCTTCGCCTGGCGTAAGCTTATTTCCCCACGCTGCAGCTCTGGCCTGACCCACAATCTCTTCTACCTTCTTCTTGTCACGCTTGTAGTTCAGCGAGTGTACGACATATTGCAGCGCAGATGTCAAAAGTGTCAGGAAAACCAGTACGGTCTAAACTCAGCCACGTTAGTCTGCCATCCAACAAGGTCCACTATTAAAGTAGAAAGGCAAGACGCACTCCAAGACCTGGTCTAAACCGTGAGTAGTAGTATCCTGTTCCACGCCATCTTGGCACGCCGTTTTTGTAAAAGAAGTCGTAGCTACGTGTCAAAATGGAAGAGTCATGAACGGTCTTGTACGGCAGAGCATGTATCGTGACCACACACCGTTTCCTACCCTCAGCATCCCTGAGAATCTTTGCAATAACGCCAAGCCTAGAGAACCGTTCGTGTGCACCTTTGACACCCGGATTCTTGTCAGGACTACACGGGGTTGTTTAGCGAGTTCCATTTGACGGCAGCGTATGCCGCTGTACGTACTGCAGCTGAATGCTCTTCTTTCTATATGCTCTGGAGATCTCGGCGGATGACGCAGTCGAAGGGACATCAAGCCAAGAGTAGAACGTGGTTCCTTTACCTGGGAGGAGAGGGGGTGTTCAGCTGAGTTGTGCGCGAAGAAGAGATGATGCGCGACGTACCTTCAGCCGCTTCTAACGCGCTGACAAGGTCGAATATTTCATGATCCTCCTATGACACGTATACATATTAGTGCCTTGCAAATGGTACTTCCAGCGGCGCACACGTGCCTTTGTCCAACTGTAGGCAGCCCACCAGCAGTTAGCATTGTTACGTCGGTTCGTCAAAACTATCACTCACGCAAGGGCAGCGGTGACTAGCACCGCCACAACACCAAACAAAAGGAATAACCTCATACTGAGGTATGAAAGTTTCGCTGCAAATGCAGCCTGAGGGAGGGATGCTGAGTGTGGAAGACAAACCGAGCACGACGCGAACGAGCAAGGTCGCCAGCGGAGTCGGGCGTCTACCAAACTTTTGCCACGTGGTTATCTAATCTTGGAGCTGAGATCTAGATTGGCTGCTCTTATCAGCCGCGGCAACTTTGTTGTGAACCACCACTGCCGTCAGAGAAGGTAGGAACGATGGCACCGAGGAGACGGTGTGCAGTGTGCGGTTCGAAGCAGTGGCGAAAGGAGCCTTCAAGTGGCCTGATTACATGTAGCGAGGGTCACGTTTTGCAGGTATGCTCCAAAATGATTTCTTGCGTTTGCTTTCGTCAACCCATGGTTTCGTAGAATTATAGGAACGAGACCAGCCAAGTGGAAGAGCTGGGTCCACACGCCGTCCGAAAACGCGCTCTCAAGTCCGGACGGAAGAAGAAAGAGCGAGTGAGCAAGGCAGACCCGAAATGTGCGTCACATCACCTAGTCAACCCCACTCCTCCTGCCTTTTTTTCTCCTTATCACCCTTCCTTTCTTATCTCTCCGACCTCCTTCCACCTGCTATAATCACCTTCCGATCACTCCTGGTTCCTTATCTCCTGCACGCTAATCTCTAATTCACTTCCCCCTCCTTCATCGCGACAGTGTATCATGGCGACCGAGGACGTTATCACTATTACCAATGCCTGCAGCTTCTGCTTCGTTTGCAGATCAGGGCACTTACAGACGCGTGGCATTTGCCTCCAGAATTTGAGGTACGTGCTCATTTATGCTTGGCTCCTAGTCTTCCGTCCCCGATATTCCACCCAATTTCCCGGCTCAAGGCTCGACGCCATTTTATCAGAGGGGCACTGCGTCCACCTTATCTCTCGCCTCTCTGATTATCATCCAGACGTCCCGAAGTCACTCTGCGCTAAATAGACTATTATATAGGTCGTATGCAGGGATGTGTGGGCTCTCCACCTCGGTCTTCTGCCTCATCCACCACCCGCTGAGCCTTATCACCACCTAGTCGAGCAATATGGAGGCAAGAGAGCGGCTGATAGCGGACAACGGAGAGAAGAACCGCCTTCGGATCCCATTCAGGAGGAAACTCTCGAGAAAGATATTATCGACGACGAGAATGATGGGTCGTCATCTTCCTCTTCGTCTTCAGACGAGGATGAGGGTCGCCAGAACGAGCAAGATGACGAGATGGAGCGTCTCTTAAGGGAGAACTCTGAAGCTTCATCCTCCGAGGAGGAAGACGAGTTGGACCCGTCACAGCCGCTTCAACACTTGCACGCAGAACGAGGGAGAAGGACCAAGAAGGGCAAGGAGCCCAATAGGGGCTACGAAACGCCTGCTGCCAATCTTGCCGTGCTCATGGTCGCTTGCTGGACCATGAGAATACCTGTGATGTATATGGATTTTATCAAGTGCGTATGTCCTACTCGTCTGTCTTCGATTATTCACCAGTCGGTCTCCGTGAAGGTTGATAGATTCCTACGACTTGCCGTACCTCGACCCTCTTCGACTGCTCCCGGAGAGCTTGACTTTGCATTTGACAAAGCAGACCCGTCAAGCTCTATCTCCTCACGTAAGTCTACTATGCGGAACGTGCCTTTGTATCTTGTTCGCTGATAAAACGGCTTGAATAGTACTCGCCGACGACAATGCACATACATAAACTGTCTTCGCGGCTCGGAAAGCTCATGTACGCTACTCACGGGGTATACACGCCCGAATGTAACGCCGCCCCTATGCTCTGGAGGGCTGTCAAGCATCTCCGCGGTTCACGTACGTCCACCTCCTTATGCTACCAATTCAACTATGCCCTGATACAATCCCCTCATGAACAGCTACTCTATACATCCTCACCAAGAAGCTCTCGCATGTCATCTCCCTAACTCTCACTCTCCATCGTACCCTCTCGCCTACTCTCAAACGCATCAAACCTCTGGACCCCGAATACCATAAATATGACAACGCGCCCGTAGAAGTAGCTTTATCGGCTGCTGTCATCGTTGTGCTCAAGTTGATCTACGGCCTGGACGGGGAGAAGAGGACTCCTAGAGACAACAATGACCCGGCGTGTGCGATGCCTAACCTCACTGAATGGATGCAGGCGATGAAGGGTATGGCTAACGCAGAGGACAGTGTAAAGGAGAGGCTATTTAACGTTAGCGAGAATGTGTGAGTGTCTATGATGTGTACCCTCTCGGTAAGGATATAAACTGACTTGAACGGCGGAATCCTTAAAAGGCCTTCTGCACTGGAGTTGAACGATGCGGAGATGGATGCCTACCTTGACTTCTGCGAGAAGGCTTTACTGCCACATGAAGGCTCGTCCGATCGCAAAGAAGGTAACTCTACACTTCGCTTATTCATATAATCAATATGTTAACCTAACATTCACCGTACACAGAGAACATCCTCCTACGAGACTTCTTCCCTCTCCAGCTGACATCTAAATCAAAGTCGCATCTGACCATCCAAGACCCATCCGTCCAGATACCTCTACAACAACAAACATATCCTCTACCTGCCACTCCTCTCCCTACAACCTCCGCATCAACATCGAACGCCCTCAAACCGGGAGAGTCCTACCGAATATACCATACTTCAGACATCCTCGGTGCCCTGCCAGCAGACTACGAGTTCGTCGTTCAGAGAGTGGCGAAGTGGACGGGAGTGGACGAGGAGTATATCTGCGGCGTGGTGGAGAGGTACGAGAGGAGGCTGGCGAGGTGGTGGGACAAGGTTAGGAAAGAAGAGAGCAGGAAGAAGACGGGTGGGGAGGGGGGGAGCAGGAGCAGGAGTCGGAGTAAAAGTAAAAGTAGGAGCCGGGCCAGAAGGAATGTTGCGGAAGACGAGGATGAGTATATGAACGAGTGAGGGAGGACAGAAGTGTTATGGGGTGGTTAGTAAGATGGGCCTGGTATGATCAGGGGCTTTGGGTTTCAGGGAGTCAGGCCCAGTTGCTGCAGGCCGGTATGCGTGCTCTGGTGAAGGAGATTCAGATATGCCGACCACACCTAGTGCAGGGGGTCTTTGCGATTTTACTTCCGTCTCCACAAATACATGTATTCACCCGCGCTTTGGCAGCTCGTGCGTTGCGAGTTAGCAAGTTTTTGGGGGCTCAGCAGGATGGCCTGACCTCCACCGCCGGACAGGTCGGCTGGAACCTGATTCTCATCCCTCTCACATATGCATGTGTTTGACTTATAATTACGTCCCATCAGGCAACTTTATATGTATCGTTTGAGTGAAGTATGTCAGAGATAACATATCGTTGTGCCGTAAATGGAGTCACGTTGGATGGGTATGTCGTGTGACTCAAGCACGACAAAGAATTACGGAGAACAAACGTTTCAATAGCGGTGGGCGTGCAGCTGCTTCTTGGGTATCTACAGCCTCCCCAGTGGTGTTTCGAGGTTGCGATTCGTTTCTTGGGTGGCTCTCTTCGGAGGAAGTGTCCAACGAATGACCGTCATGCGGATTGTCCATTTTATCTCTTCTATCTGCCAATATTGATCTGATTTATGAACCAACTGCTGATTAGTATCTTCTCATATGTATTTCGGCGGCCGACATACGCACCTCCAGTGGTTGGACGAACCTCGAAGACGAACGGCAGCGGACGGCCGCCACCGCCGCAGACCCGTGGGAGATGATAATGATTGTTCCTGCTAAGGCGCCAATAATATAGCAGAACGGCAGATTCGTTGATCGCATGCATTGCGTCACTAGATAATGGATTTGTAGAGAAAGGAACATCTGTTCAACCAGGTCTGTATATGTTGGAAAGCCATGTTTTACTGGGGGCTCCCAACACCGTCGAACATCCTTTCCTGAACAAGCTGCGTTGCTGTCCAGCCAGAAGAAGGCCATCACACCTCCGATCTCGGCCGCAGAGCCAGCCAGGTATCCCAGCATCTCCAGGCCTGCCGCTTGGTTGGGTAAAGAAGGGTATATACAACCATATTCTTAGGCTGCGCTTTTATCAACCTTTTACAAGAAAAACACGGGTTCGACTCGGGTGGTTTTTGTGGGTTGACCGCTCACCTTCCTGCCCCCCTCCTGTGCTCGCTCTTCAGCCATGCCAACGACGGTCATCCTTGGTACAGGTATCATCGGTCTTTCGACGGCCTACTATCTGTCTCGCTTCGCAGAAGAGAAGGCTGCACAAGAGCCTAACTCGGAGAAACATGAGATCCACCTCGTCGAAGCGACCGCAGAACTCTTCGCCAGCGCATCTGGTAAGGCTGCTGGGTTTCTTGCAAAGGACTGGTTCCAGCCTGCGGTGACACCCCTGGGTGAATTCTCATTTGACCTACATCGTAAGTTGGCGGAGGAACAAGATGGACGGTCAAAATGGGGGTGGAGCGAGAGTACCTCCTATAGCCTTGATAGGGATGACAGCGAGGATGAGGACGAGGACTCAGAGGAGGACCTGCCTGCACATAGGTCGACTGATTCCCACAAGGCTCCCGCAGAGGAGAATATTGCGGACGCTGGAGAGACTGCACGTTCTCATAGAGGCACGTCTCGCAGAAGTGATCTAGACTGGCTCATGTCGGGCTCAAGTCGATCAACTTTATTAGATAACCCAGGAGGCATCTCGCAAGAGGAGGACGATGACGATCTTCCTCGCTGGCTTCACGCACGACGCAGCTCATTGCAACTCATCTCGGACAGGACTACCACAGGACAAGTGTGCGTGATTTTAGTTGCTGTCTTCCTTGATCGACGGTGTTGTGATATTGGACGTTCTGTGACAAGCACGTCGATCGCAGAACGCTTCTTCCATCGCCTTATGTGTCGGTTTTTCTGTTACACGGCACTACTTCCGACATTGACATGCTTGTTTCCTTATTAGAGACCCGTATCGGCTATGTCAATTCCTCCTCGAGGAATCCCTGGCGCGCGGGGCCAAACTCCACCAACCTGCTCGTGCAACACAACTACTACTCACAGATCCGAATGACCCATCCTCAAAAGCATCAGTCCGCCTAGAATTCCTTGGTCCAGACGATGATGCTTCCCCGACTACACCAGATGCGCGCAGTAGTCCGAACTCGCAGAGCCCGCCCCCTGATGCCTTTAAAGACGTGCACGGCTCCGGGCGTGGATCATCAGATGCTTCACCGGAAACTCGTGATACCTGGACATCGTTCTCTGCGCCTCTGAATGCACCCTCATCACAGACGGCCGACTACCTAACTTCTACGCCAAACAGTAGTAAACAGGTCACCCTCGACATACCATGCGACTCTATCGTCATCGCAGCTGGCTGCTGGACGCCTCGAGTCTACAGGGCCTTATTCCCGAACGCTGGTCGTATCCCGCGAGTGACTGCTCTGGCAGGCCATTCAGTACAACTCAAGAGCAAACATTGGTCACCCATCCGCCCAGGAAAAATCCAGAACCTTGTGGCCAGCGCCGTTGATCGCGGTGCAGCAACCTTGGCTACCACCAATAGCTCCTCTCATACTTCACCCAACGCCTCTCCGTCCATAGCATCTCCAGCATCTTCTACATCGAGTGGTACCGTTACCGGACTTGGCTCAACACCCCACCTCACACCTCGTCGAGACCCAAAGCAGCTCTTGCCCAGTATCCCTACGACGCCTATACCGAAGCTTCAAGGCTGCCACGCAGTATTCACGAGTGACCGCGCTGGTTACTCCCCCGAAGTCTTCTCTCGTTTGGGTGGGGACGTCTGGCTCGGCGGATATAACTCCTCCTACATCCCCCTCCCTACGCTCGCCTCCCAGGCCGTTCCTGACCGTTCTTCTATCTCCGTTCTCGTCAATACCGGCAAGGCGTTGTGCGGAGAAGACGTAGAGGTCGTCCGAGAGGGACTCTGTTTCCGCCCTGTGGCACCAACTGGACGACCGGTGATCGCGAGAATGCACGAGGCAGACCTTGGAGATGGAGTGAAGGTGAACGGAGGTGTATTTGTTGCGACGGGGCATGGACCGTGGGGTATCAGTCTGAGTTTGGGGACGGGCCATGTAGTCGGTGAGATGATTCTGGGCAGGGAGCCAAGCGCGGATGTGAAGCTGCTAGGTGTTTGGGAGGCACAGGCCGTCTGAGTTGGTCCGCACGTACGGTCTCTGGTCATCTCCTAGGATACTACATGCATGGATGACTTGACCACGACTTTCTATGACTTTTCTACTACTGTACATGTGTGTTTGGGTATTGCTTCAGTTTTCTTTACTTGATGTATTTCCTTTTGCTTTACGTTTTCATTTCTACTGCTACGCCACGTGCATAACCCGTTATCTTGCAGAGTTTTTCATTCAAATGTAGAGAATGTCATCGCCGACCGTATAATAAGTTTTTGATAACTGCTGCACTCTGCTTGGACGCCAGTGAGCGGCTGTTAGACCGGAATTTCTGATTGGCTCTTGCAAGATTTTTACGAAGCGCTCGTGCCTGCAATACTTACCACTGCACCTCCATCCACCTCCCAAGTCCCAAGTCTGTCTTCAACTGGTACAAAATGGACGTCTCTGATATCCTTGCCGCACATGACGCAAAGCAGTAAGCTAGCGTGGTACCTGTGAGGGCATCATATCATTCTGACCAAGTGACATCCTAGAAAAGCCATAGTAGTCGAGAAAGACATCCCTCTTGAAGTCGACGTTGGGTACTTGACAGTGACAGACCTCAATCCTATTGATGTCGAGAGCTACAAGTATGTGTCGTACTATGCCCGTGCGATACACTATACTGACACTACCGTCCTTCATAGCGAAGATCTTGAGGACTACCTCCTCAATACCGCCCGGGATGGCGTTCAAACCCTCGTCGCTTCCCTCTTCCAGCTCCCCGTAACCCCCTCAGAAGATGGCCCCGTCGCTCAGCTTCCTGCACCTACCACACAACTACCGAGGGCCAAACCACTGCCCAAACCGAAACCATTGACGAAGTGGGAGCAATTCGCCAAGGCCAAGGGGATCTCGCATAGTAAGAAGGAGAAGAAGGTATGGGACGAAGAGAAGCAAGATTGGGTCGACAGATGGGGTTGGAAGGGCGCAAATAAGGCGAAGGAGGTGCAGTGGCTCACTGAGGTGCCAAAGAACGCTGGTATGTTCTTATCCTATATTCATCGTAGAAGCTATGAGGCCTCCGACCACCCCGGCTTAAATTTGACTGTTCCTCACTAGATGTGGACTTTGATCCGTCTGCCGAAGCACGCAAAACAAGAAAGGAACGCATGGCCAAGAACGAGAGACAACAGCAACAAAATATTGTTCGCGCGCAAAAAGCTGACGGTGCAGCAGCAGCATCCACCAGCACGCCCAACCCTCCCCCCAACGCACAACGGAAACGTGAGATAGACAGAACGTTGGCTACCACGAGAATGAGCACGGCGAGTATGGGCAAGTTCGATAAGAAACTCGACGGGGAGAAGAAGCTGAAGGGGGTCAAGCGCAAGGTGCGTTTCCTTTTTGCTGTCCACTGCGTTGTCGAGGTGGTCGGACTCTGACGGCTGTTCCCCCTCGTTCGCAGTTTGAACCTACGGAAGTTTCGTCGTCCGCAGAGAAGTCACATAATCTAGAGATTCTATCGAAACTGGATCGAGAGCCGTCGGCGAAGAAAAGCAAGAGTGGGGGCGACGTCCTCAACGTGCGTAAAGCCGTGAAATTTGCGAGTCAAGGGAAGGGAAGCGCTGCACTTGCACGCCAATCATCAGGAGGCAAGGGAAAGAAGGGCAGACGATAGCGGATGTGCGACGAGGTAACGGTAGCTGTCTATGAGGTTCCTTGCGCCAGTCTTCCATAACGTCTGTCTTTACTTGCTTTTATGTACTTTCGTATGTTTCGCTACTATATCACACGACATTCATTTCAGTCGGGCAAGATGACGTTCAGCGGTAATGACCGTTCTACACGATATTCATACAAGAACATATGCATGGTAAGTTATGCGTATATAAGCTACTCGAGTGTCCATTATTCCTTCCACTGCTCGTCTGAGTTGCCTTCGCAGCTTCTCACCAGTGCATCTCCTTTACTTGGACGATTCCACGGGGAGCCTTTCCAGCTTCGCCTTTCCATCCTTTATCCACTCCTCCTTTACCAGCTTCTCCTTCTCTGCGTAATACAACCTGTAAACCAGCTTGATAGTGCCCTCACTGACACCGGCCACCTCGCTGATATGCTTGGCACTCTTGCCCTTGCCGAGCAAGTGGCAGGTAAAGTAGATAGCGCCACCTGCGATGGACACAGGGGAACGGCCATCGGCGATACCGAGCTCGCGTGCTTTTACGATGATGTCAGAACAAATTGGCTGGACATTGGCGGGGAGGTCGAGATGGTTGCAGTACCGAACGAGTAGATCCTCAGGCCCAGTGAGCGAACCTGGCGTATGCGAATGACGATCCGCTGAAGCCCCAGGTGTGAGATTGAAAGCCTGTTCGAGCTGCTTATAGCACTGTCCGAGTAGCTTCTTGCTCACTTGCGTGAGGTTACAGATTTCGCGGAAGGTACGAGGCACCTTAGCCTGTCGGCAGGCGATGAAGATGCAGGCGGCAATGACAGCTTCCATGGGCTTCCCGCGCAACAATTTCTCTTCGTCAGAGCGCTTGAACAGCTGCTTTGCGATGTCGGAGATAGTTTTGGGAAGGGAAAACTGGTCGCACCACGACGAGATATCGCGGAACGCCTGGAGGATATTCCGCTCTGAACGGGCCGCAGACGACCTCGAGGCGGCGCGTTGCAGCTCACGAGACAACCCGGAGCCGCCATCGCGGAATGAGATGACTGTGTCCAGCTGCTCCATGCCGTCCATGAGCGGATCAGATGCGGCACCGACACGAGACGGGTCGTCGCCCTCGTCGTTGGCGAATGTCTAGACAAAGCAATCAACGCAGGGTAAAATATACGTACGTGGGAAGAGAGCCACAGGGGCGGGGAAGCAGAGTGGTCATACTTACACGCCATTCACTCCTTGTGTCAATCACCCTGTCACCCAGCACCAGTCCGCAAGTACCACAGACGAGATCCCCACTACTGAACTCTTCGATGAGGTTCGGATTAGGATCGAGGCAGTGTGGGCATATGAGTCGCACGGCGAGGTCGGGCCCGAATGTAGGCTGCTGAGGCTTCTCTTGCACGTTAGCGAGGGGAAACGGCTGCGAATATGCCATGGTGGTAGGATGGGCGAACTGGGCTGGGGATAGAGGATCGAGACGACCGAGGGGTTAGTTGCTGTTTTGTGGCCACAAAGGACCTGAGGAGGTCTTGACGCGAAACGTAAAGCACCAAGGGGTAGTAACGATGCAACAACGAACAAAGACAGTTGGTGGATAGAATTGGAAGGCTCGACGACGTGGGCAGCGACGTCGTGGTCAGTGACAAAGAGGCGTAAAATCGATTCAGCGCACTTGGATTACACTTATGGCTGAGTCAGCGGAGATAACTGGTTATGGAATTATATTCATGAATATTTCTAGCTTACCCACTAAGGCGGCAACCCTTTCCTGAACAAATCCGTCGATCACCAGTGCCCGCGAGGCAAAGGTAGCTGGTAAGTAGTAGCTCACACTCAGAGGAACACAGGCAGACATTCTATTCTGATGTTAGGACTTGCGATCGCACAAGCGGAAGCAGAGATGAGAAGCGTACGTCGTCCTTTTGCTTCCATGTCTTCCATGATCTACGGCACCGTTTCAATTCATACATGCATATGCATTAGAATAACTGAGCTCGCCATACGAGCAGGATCCGTGACCTGTGGTGAAGTGCTTTCATTGAAAGGCGCACCTATGATCTGTGGCGTCTTGCCTCCGCAAGAACACTGGGATCGCACATACACATCCACGATCGCAGGGTGCACAGAGTAGCAATGGCTTGGTGCATGCAGAATCCTCTAAGTTCAGTATACTCCATAGGTAGACCGAAATGCATAAATACTCTGGCCTCCTCGCCCTAAGCTCCCCATCGCTCTCGCATATCATTTCTTCTCACTCGCACTCAAGCTTTACTTTCACTACATCTCTCAATCATCATGTTCGGTTCCCGTCTCTACCTCATTTCTGCTATCTCTATTGCAATTACCGCAGTCAGTGCCATCCCTAGGCCCCTCGGTAACTCTACTGCACCGGTGTTGCCCCAACGCAACGCTACGACTGGCCAGCG
>JAXQGX010000570.1:0-13476 GCA_037040455.1 Irpex sp. P115-07
AGATATGTAATTTACCGTGTAAATAAAGTAAACTTTACTTACCGTAAGTTACAGGGAGGTTTCTTACGCAACACTAGTGCAGATGTGCAATGACGACCTTCCGATAAGTAGTGCCCGGAGCTGACTCCATGAAATAACTGGGCGCTAGCGGTCCTGGACTGTTTGGCTGTGCCAAACTCTGGGAGAGTCGTGGGGACCTGGACAAACTCATCCTCTTATACTAGCAGTTTGACTACGAGGAGTCTTTTCGATAATAGTATATAGCCATGGTCGTGTACGATTGCTCGCTCCCTACACCCATTCTCTCAAGCCCTCAGCGGGTCACACATCCATCCATCAACACTCCGGGCCGCTCAACTTGAAGCTGAAGATATGGATGCATCTCCGGTGTCATACAACCCACCTGCCGCAAATTTGGAGACAGCGAATGTCACGAAAGGTACGTTACTGTCATACGCATGGTACTCTGCCGTTGTCTCACATCTACGTTCGAGCAGACTCAGCGGGAAAGCAGAGCTCTGCACCAAGAGGTGTGCAGCTAAGCCAGCTTTTCGCGATCTTGCTTTCCGCGATCTTGAAGCACAAAGTACCTGATATCATCCAAGCACTGCTCCTGCCCGGAATGCTTTGCACGTTCTCCGAAACGTGGTTGGGCCTGATCAAGCGTGTCAGGCAGCTTAAGGAGTCCTCAGGCCAAACCGTCCCAATTGCTTCACGGTCCACACCAGTCGACCAAAACCTCACTGCTGCCCAATCCATCAAAGAGATACTCGTCGAGATACCCTCTCGATGTGACAGGGCGCGATACGCTGGCATAGGAACATCATGGTTAGTTACACACGGTTATGCGTTGTTGTACGGTGAAATAATGTCTTTCGCTTATGCTTCACTATAGTGGAGCCATGGTCGTCTTCACGCTGGTCCTGCAAGTGGTCGTCCGGCTACTCATGGTCTACATCGTCATCGTATGTCTAGCCACGATCTATATCCTCAGTCTCGTCGAGGACCTGGCTCAATCTCTGCTTCACTCCGGTTTTCCGGTAAGCCCTTCAACGACCCACCGGCATGTATTCTTATTCATGCTGACCATCATGATGCCTGTCTTGATTACCTTTAGTATGCCTGGTCGGACGATGACGACGAGCTGGTAGCCAATGCCCTGGCCCTTCCTAAGCCATTCCCTATGCTGTACGTGCTCTTCGCTCTCGTTTCATGGAAAAGGAACATCGCTCAGCGTTGACTACTAGATGCACTATTGTGGCGGGTAGCTCTGCCATTATCGCTATGATGTCTGGTGTCAGTTACTCCCCTGAAGAGATCTTCTGCCTTCTCCGAGGAGACCTATCTGAGACACAACAAAGTGACCAGTCGACCACTTCATCCGAGCCGCCCCAGCCTTGGCTATATGGAGTCGTTGCGTGCATGGTTGTTGCGGAGATTTGTCAGTGTGTACTCGTCCGGAACAGGCTCCGAAAACTCCTTCGCGGCATGTACGCCAGCGATCGCGAACATTGCCCTCAGTCTGCTTCACTTCAGACTACCGGTCTTATCCTTGCTCTTAGCTCACCGAGCGAGACACCCTACGCAGCATCGTGACACCAGGAACGGAAATGCCTGGACACATCTCCTGGCACGATGAAAATTGAATCTCCGTACATCGGTTTCTCGTGCGGCGGACAACATCCAAGAATATTCGTCGAACATTGTGGCTAACCGACCGCTACTTTGAACTTTGGCCGCTAATAGTCTGCTATCTATCTCACAGACTGAAACACAGGCACTAGTATGCTTTCCCATGGTCCCACATTACCTTCCCCTGCCGTATCTCCAACTCAACCGCTTTCCCCGCTGCACATCATCTTCTCGTGTTATCCCTCCAACCTAGTTGCGTTCCATCCTCTACATCAGCTGTCATGTTATCCGAGTTGCTCCCCGATATGGTCTACTTACCACCTCCTGTATCACTAACCCTACATATATTTACACATACTCTCCAAGGAATTTTTTGTCCAAACCTACGGAATTTTATAGGACAGCCAACACGTAGCGGCCTGCGTACCAAGCTCGATGTAGTGGTTTAGTACTAATTGTGGGGCGTTTAGTACCAGGACCCCAGACCACTCCCGCGCGCTTAACCAGTTCCTAGAGTTCGATGCATGTTCGATGTTCGATGTTACAGCAACAGAAGACAAACATGCCTCAGCTTCAAAGGAGATCAAAGGAGAAAGCTCTCAAGAGGCTGTACATGTGTGATCACACGATCTCGTATTGTAACAGACATCGAGAGGTGGGATACCTCCGCATTGCTGGCCATGGGCGTCATATTATACTACCGTAAGTGTGCGCATCTACTTATGCGAGATGTCTGTAGCTACTCTGAAGATCGATGTCTAAGTATGTCTAGTCTGAAAGTGCTATGCGAGGAGAGGATTATGCAGTAACTACGAACGAAAGGAGAATTACGAGTGATTATAAAGCATCACAGGTTATGGATGAACAAGATGCAATACGCTACAACGTTAACAGGGAATATACAGTACGATTAAACGCCACAACCAGGTAATTATTAATCATTAATCGAATAATCATGCAATGAAACGAAACGAAGGTGCGTCGTGGCCTAATCGTCCAGCTCACGAAGAACAAGTCCCAGCTCGCTATACACCCCGCTCCTAATCTTCTCAAAAAACACCTCGCTCATCCTCAAACTCTCACTGAACTCCTCCATCACGTTCGCCCCAATACAGTCATCGGGAGACTGAGAGTGAGAAGAAGAAAGCCGCTCATCGACGAACACAGCGAGCTCCGCGAGCCTGTTCCGGGTCCGTTGGCAGCTGGGCTCATGATCGTGGGGGTAGTGTAGTTCAGATGTGGGCGTAGAGGGAGAGGGAGAAGGAGAGGAGAGGTCCATGTCTTCTGAGCAGGAGGAGGGTGATGCGGATAGCGTCGGCTCAGATTCGGATTCGGAGTGCGCGTGGTCAGAGGGAGCTCCAAGGTCCATAGGTACGTCGGGCGCAGATGCGTCGGGATTTACTGAGGGAGTCGAGTTTACTATAGAAGTCGTCGTCTCAGAGTGCGCGTTCGCGTCCGTCATCGAAGGAGAGGAGGGATTTGAAGGTGAAGGTGAAGAGTGAGGACATGTTGGGTGTGCGAGTGCAGGAGGGGGAGAGGGAGAGGGTGTGCTGGCTGCGGGCGGTTGTGTGGTTTCAGAAGGAGTTTTGAGGTCCATAGGTACGTCGGGTAACTCTGGCTCTAAGACTAGAGCAACCGAGTCCACACCATTCATCTTTATCTCGGCTGATGTTTTCTTTATCTCGGATGAGGCCACATTCGACACGTCCACAGACATCCCTAAGCCCAGCGGAGGAGAGGTACCGGAACCCTCTGCCTCTGCTTCCGCCGCTACTTCTACGTCCATCGCCTGATGACGGTCCCCCTGTTCGTCCGGGTTTGGAGGGGTCGTAACAGTAACAGTACCCGAATCAATGGCAGGAGATTGAGGCTGGGGCTGGGGCTGGGGCTGGGGCTGGGGCTGAGGCTGAGGCTGCGAATCAGATGGCACTTCAGGCAGAGACGGAGACGGAGGTTCTGGCGATTTCTGCAACAAGGTAGGGGGGCTGGGAGAGTCGACCGAGGCAGGACCTTGAGGGGAATTGGTGGGTCCTGCGTCCACATCCATATCATACTCAGGCTTCGAAGCCACGTTCATGCTCGTAGTAGACTCGATTTGAGGAGCTTGAAGAGTCTGAGGAACTCGCAAGCTTTGGAAAGTCTGAACAATAACAGGCGACCTCGTAGCAGGCCTCGGAAGCGGGATCAACCCTTCCACTTCCACTTCTGCGTCCACGTCAGGACTCGAAATCGTAGGGGTAATCGCGAATTGAGGATGTTGAGCGATCACGGGCGACCTCGTAGCTGGTCTCGGAAGGGGGGTTAATTCCTCTCCGTTCCCATTCGCATTCGATATATCCGTATTCGCATTCGCATTCATCGAAGGCGAGGTCGGTGAGGACCGCTCGTTATCTCTCGTAATCGCAAGAGGAACAGGCCGACTCGGAGGCACAGGTTCCACAGGACTCAAAATCGCATCAGGACGGCTCGGAGGAACAGGTTCCACAGGAGTAGGCAACTGCACCAACGAACCCAAATCACGCACAAGCTGCGAAGGAGGAAGAAGCATCGGAGGACCAGAACCGGGTATGGAGAGCGAGAGAGGAGGGAGCATGGATACTTTGAAGCGGTTTGTTTCGTATGGGTTTGGGTTGCGGATGCGGGGGTTCGTGTCTGTTGGTTTAGCCGCGGTCTCTGTCGGTTTCGTTGTGGTCGCCTCTGATGTACACGTCGAGGAAAGCGTCGAGGAAAGAGTAGACGGAGGGTTTGAGAGAGGTAAAGTCGGTTTTTGTTCGACAGGTGAGTCGAGAAGGAGCGGGGCGTGACTCTCCGTCGGGGAGTACATCGACATCTTCAGGTTTGAAGATTGCGAGGGAGGTTCTTGTTTTACTGTTACTGGGGCTGGGGCTGACATGGGCGAGGGGAAGGAAGAAGAGGGAGGGGTGGAGGGGGATGGGAGGGATTTTATTGCCTACAATTCATCCAGTATTCGTCAGAACCAGTTTTCCAATTAAACAGAAAAATCGAAGTGAAGTGAACTTACCACCGCACTCAAATTCGAGCTTATCGAACTCGAACTCGACGACGGACCCGCCAAGCTGTTCATCTGCACCCAATTCCACACATCATCCTTCTCTGCCCTCAACGCGCGCGCCCACACCTCCAGCACGCCCTCGTTCGGCTGTGCGTGTGGGTTTGAGGTTGAGTTTGGAGGGTGAGGTGAGTGCGAGTTTGCGTTTGAGTGTTCGCGGAGGAGGACGGTGAGTTTGGTGATCTTTTCGGGGGTTAGGGTTGGCCATACTACACGACAGTGTTACGTTAGAATCGGAGGCATATATAAGTGAGTAGATACGCACGTATATTAGCACTCGTCATAACACCCCCACCCCCTCCCCCTCCCGCACCCCCCTCCCGCCTCCTCCTCCTCCGTTTCCGCACCCCCTCGCTACCCACCAACACACCACCATCCTCCTCTCCCTCTCCCTCCCGTTTCTTCAGATTACTTTGATTCTGATTCTTAGCAGCCTGCCGCCGCGAGAGGAACCACCTGGATATATGCTCGGCGGAGTACCACTCTGCGCCGGGGATGGTTTGGATGAGTTTGAGGAGCTCGCGGCGTTGGGCGGGTGTTGGGGTTGTTGTTATGTTTGTGCAGTAGTCTATGTGGTAGTTGCAGTGAAGTGATGTGAATGTGAATGTGGGATCAGCGGTTGAACAGGTGGGATACGTGGAGTGCGCACCTTTGAGGACGTTACTAGCCTGCTCAGGTAACCTCCTCCTCTCCTTCTTTTTCTCTTCCTCCTTCGCCTTCCCTGGCACACTCACAGACGCACTAGCACTCTCAGATGCAGATACTACCGTAGACGTGCTAGTCACGGAAGTAGAAGTGCTAGCTACGGGAGTGGACGTGCTAGCTATGGAAGTGGACGTGCTAAGGCTAAGGCTGCTCTGCGGAACGTTGGAGGTTCCTGTACTTGCGTTCAGGGCCTCTAGATGGGGGAAGAAACTGGCGGGGGCTTGCCAGGGATACATCGTATATGCTTGCAAGTTGTGAGTCGCGAGTTAGATCCAGATCTTAAAGCTTTTGTACTCGAGATCTAGAGTGAAGTGAGGTGAGGTGAGATCGACAACAAAAGGCGGGTCCTTGAGTAAGAGACTCTAAGCCAGGCCAATATGATAGAAGAGACACGAGAAGCGCAAGGGTCCAAGGAGAGGGCGGGCGGGATGACTTCGCCCAGTGCCAACCGTGGCGCAAATATATATTCCAGACTTTGAATTCCCATTTTGACTTTTACATTGATTTTCGCGGGAGAATTTTCCACGTGTTTCGAAGCGCCGATCACGACCCCCCTCATGGAGAAGTCGTCTTTAGTTTCTGCTTCATTCGAAGAGGTTTGGGACGTTTGAGAGTGGAAGATAAGATGGATCGTGGTAAGAAGATCGGTGTACGATTGTGTGTGATAAAGAACACGAGGATGATGGAAAGAGTCCGAGGATGCAGGTGGAAAACGCGTGGTGTCACGAGCGTCACGCCGCGTTTGTCACGATATACACAACGCGCGCGTTAACGTTAACGTTACTTAACAGGTCGGGACGCGTTGATTACATAGTACTTTCAGCACCGATTATAATGACATAGACTATGATTACATACGAATAAATTACACTAGTACAAATCAACCTCACGAAGTAAAAGCCCCGTCCCAACTCCCCCATACACACCACTCCTGATCCTCTCGTAGAAAGCTTCACAAACACCCAACGCCGCATCAAAGTCGAACTGCTCCCCCTTCGCCAGACCTACACTCCCATTTGCTTCGAAGTGAGCGAGACGTTGGTCTACGAACGTGGAGAGCTCGGCGAGGAGGTTCCGTCTGACTTTTGGCTCCTTCGCGAGATGATGTCGTAATTCAAAGATGGAGGGCGCATCGTCGTCGTCGGACTCAAGGTCCATCGGCTCGCCGCCGTCGTTCTCTTCGTCAGAATATGTAGAAGAACGCTCGCCGAACACAGGGTGTGTAGATGCAGAAGGGAAAAAAGTCTCGACGCCTTTAGTCGTAGACACCGTCGCTGACTCTTCGGGTTCGAAATCCATCAGTGCAACCACACCAATATCATCGTCCGGACCCGTAAGATCAATTACCGGGCTGGAGCGCACGGATAGAGCAGACTGGGAAAACACAGAAGGCCCGAGGTCGAAGTCGAAGGAAGGCGGAACCACCGCAGACAGCGATGACCTCGCCGCAGAAGGGTACTCATACTCCTTGTCATGGTCGACCACAGGAATCTCGCTTGTTTGCCTCGAGGTTTCTTGGTTAAAGTCATGGGAGTGAGCGTGAGAATGAGCGAGAATATGACGGAGAAGATGGGGATAGGGACGTGTAGGACGACGGGGATGAGACGGAGGCAAAATGTGAGGCGGAGTGTGAGACCAAGGCTGTCTGTACTGTGCAGGGACCGAAATGAGATCTCGTAGCGTCGCGGGGTCGAACAGCTCTTCCACATCTTTTGGCACGGTTGTGCTAGCGGACTCGACCGGTATTGAGCCCGTTGAAGGTGAAGAGCTTGGGCGCGGCCGGATCGCTCGGACTTGTCCTCCTCTCCTCGTGTCTGCCTCTAAAGTTGGATGATGCGAAGGAGAAGACGAAGGTCGAACACTTGAATGCGAGAACGGTAGGGATACTAGTAGTGGGCGTCCTGACTTGTGCCCAGGTCGCGATTGCGGTACGGTGGTCGTTGTAGTGGTAGGACAAACCTCCACCGGTGGCCGGTACACCCGTGCCAGTGCGTACGGAGTACTCGCCCGTCGCGGGGCAGCCGCACCTCTATAGTGAAGCCGTACAGTGGGATGGCGTCTGTAGGGAATATGTGAGGTTGTTTGGGCTTCGTGGACGTATTGAGGTTGAAGAGCTGGAGATCTTGACGTTGGTATTGGAGAGGCACTTGATGTTAGTGAGGAGTGTGTAGGCGGAGGTGGAAGAGAAGGGGATGGGGGAGCGGGAGCGGGAGCGGTGGAAGTAGGGTGGGGAGCAGTCGAGGGCCACCACGGTATGGGAGTGTGTTGTGGTACAACTCTCGCTGGGAAGTCCGTCGTCGAATTGACAGGACCGCGTAAGAATTGATTGGAGGAGATAGAAGGTGGTAATGGCTCTGAAGGCTGCACATTCCCAATCAGAGCTCCGTCCATTTAAGTAGCAACAATAGCACAACACCCAGCTTACCTCGACAGGTACACTACCATGAATCTGCACCCAATTCCTCACATCCTCCACATCCGCCTTCAGAGCGCGAGCCCAAACTTCAATGGCATTTCTGTTCGGGGTGGGGTTGTTCCTGCGGAGGACTGCGAGTTTTGTGATTTTTGGTGTGGTTAGGGTTTGGTATAATGTGATCCGTATGGTAAGTAAGTCAGTTGTTAGGCCGAAAGGGAAGGGGAAGAAGATGGGACGCACGTATACTCTCGCAAGTTTGGTTAACTCGCTTCTGCTGTTGCTGGTGCGCAGCTTCAAGTTGTAATCTCCGCGCCGCTACTAAAAGCCTCTGCGAAGTAGCCTCACTCCTCCGCGCGATAAACCAAGCCCTCAAATTGTTAGGCCCAAACCACTCCGCACCGGGTATGGTGGTGTGAATGTAGGTGAGGAGGTCGGTTTGTTGGGCGGGGGAGGGGGAGGGGGATATGTTTTGGAAGAATACTGTATGTTGTTTGTTGGGCGTATAGGTGAGTATAGTTTTGAGGGAGGAAGAGGAGTAGTAGGGGAGTAGGGGGTACGTACGATGGAGGATTTTGAGAGCTCGTTCAGGTAACTTACGCCTTGTCTCCTTCGTCTCCCCTACCTCTTGCTCTCGTTCTTGCTCATTCGCCGGCCAGCCCTCCATGAATCGCCGCTCCTCCCTCGCTCTATACGCAGCCGCAATCCCAGACAGCGTAACATCAGGGACCATATCCGTAGCGTCACCCCTGTAGATGGATTCTAGAAGATTGGTATACGGCCAAGCTTCTGAGTCGGGAAGGAACATTTTGTTGTTGCTCTTGCGAGGATTGGGCCTAGTAGTTTTGTGCTAGTACCTATCTAACAGATGAGAGAATATCGAGGTTGCGAGGATGATGAATCCTGGTACAGGAGGCGGATAAAAGTCCTCAAGATCATTGTCGGCTCTTTCGAATATAGATAACGGCGGGATGGCGGAACCTGTTGAGGGCGCACGTACTGGGTTACCGGTTATCCACCGACGGAGTCGTGTATAGCTAGACGGTGCACACGGGCCAAATTTGCAAAGTAGTTCAAGGTCTTTATTGTCGACGACGGTCGTGGCGAGAAGTGAGAAAGATGAAAGTGCGATCAAATGTGTAGAGGGGTTGACGTTTAGCGCTGGCTATGACGTCGGTCACGCACGCGAGTAGTCACACCATCACGATACGCGACGCGACGCGTTAACATCCAATTTCGAGTTAAACGCACGCAGGAAGGTAAGAACAAGTGTCCAGAAATGATTAGAATTGTGCGTAGAGTCAGAAAAAAGATGGGAAGTTGACCAAGAAAGACAGCAGTAAATAGGAGACAAACAAGACAACACTAAGTACTTAGTAGTAATAAGATTCAGAATTCCAGAGCGTGCTACAACGATAACCGACCAAGAAAACACAAAACAAAACAGAGCAGATTAGAACATAGATGAGGTTAGTGTAAAGCACAACAAAACAAGAAACACAGACGGCGTTTGTGTAAAGCACAGCAAGCAAGACAAGTTCAACCTGCTCAGCACGATCAGCCATTTCCAGAGCACAAACATGAAGAACACTCACCATCGACAACCATCGCCTCCTCCACCTCCCCTTCTTCAATTTCTCCTTCCTCGATCTCCCCCTCTTCCCTCTCTTCCCCTTCTCTTTCAAGCTTACCCTCACCCTCAAACTCAGTCTCAAACTCGCTCCTCACCCTCTTCGAAGGCACCAACCCCAAACTCTCATACACCCCACCCTCAATCGCCTCATAGAACCTCACACAGTCGTCCATGCACTGGCCCAGCTCTTCCCACGATGTCGGAGGTGGCGTTGGCGTTGGAGGTGTGTTGTACGGTGGTTCGGATAGTTTGGAGAGGACTATGGTGCATAGGTCGTGGTATAATGCGCGTGGTGGCTGAGGAGATTGATTAGGAGTAGAAGTTGGCACAGCCGGGTCAACTTTGCCTGCTTCAGCTGTGAGAGGCCATGATATGGGTGGTGGTGGGAAGATCTTCGAAGCAGCCGACTGCAAAGGAGTGGCGGTCGTCGACGGTGGGACGTCGCACTCCATCGGATACTCGGCAACCTTCAGCTCAGAGGCCAACAGTCTCTCAAGCGCTTCGTCTTCCTGCATGAGTAGATTGGACGGAGATCTAGACTCGCGCGAACGACTTGAACTCGAAGCAAAGAAAGCCGGACTCGTCACGTCGCGAGAGTCACGGCGTCGATCCGAAAATCCATCTGCTGCTTCAGGGGACGGTCGGACAGCATTCTCGACGACCATCGTAGCATTGGCAACGCCGGAGCCTTCCGACAAAGAGTTCGTCCTCTGCCTTTTACTTGAACGACGACCACCCATATCGTCGTCAGCACCATTTTGAAGCAAGTCGTTGGGTACGAAGGGCGATGAGAACCTCGATGACGCTGTTGGCTGTATTCTGAACGAGATGGGCCCTTGTTCTTGCTCTTGTTCGTTGCTTGGATCTGAAGAAATTGAAGCTGAAGGTGGTATTGGTAGCACTTCGTCTGAGGCGTGTGGAGGAGGGTTGGACGTCGCGAGAGGTTCCGCTGTGATTTCTTCGGGGTCCGATGTCGAGGGTCTCGCAAGAGACACCTCAGGCTCTTCGGTCCTAGTTTCTTCATACAAAGCCGTACCATCCTCAGGTGCGTCCGTACCGAAAGCCTCAGATCCAGCTCTTGCTTCATGCCCAAGTTGAGAACTCGCGACCGCCGTCCCCACAGGAGGAGGCGACTCCGACAACGCAATACTCTTCAAAAACCTCAACTTCTGGCGAGCTTTCCGCTTCTCCTTCTCTTTCCGATCTTGCTTCTCCTTCTGTCCGAAGTTCTGGTTGAGTATGGATTTATGGGTACCTGCGAGCGGAGACGGTTTGGGAGTGGGAGTGGGTAGGTCGGGTGGGAGGATGGGAGATGAGAAACGTAGTTGTACTCTTAGTGGGGTGGGTAACTGTGTGACACTATTAAAACCAGCTTCGGAATCCTGTGGTATGGGGTGTGAGGGCCCTGCACCAGATATCTCAGGCTCCTCGGTCTTGGCCTCCTCACGCGAGGTCGTACCGAGCGATGAATAGGTTTCCTCAGGTGCGTCTGTAACGATGGCTTCGGGTGCGTCCGTACCAATAGCCTCAGCTCCGTCCGTACCAATAGCCTCTGCTCCGCCCGTAACGACAGCCTCAGGTGCGTTCATACCGATAACACCCTCAGATCCTGACCCAGGTTCAGATGCAGGTTCAGATGCAGAACCCGCGTTCGGAAGCTCAGGCAGAGTACTCCTCAGAAACCTCAGCTTCTCGCGTTCCTTCTGTTTTTGGGTCTGCTTCTGACGTCGTTTGCCTGTTAGCGGAGACTGGTGAGATTTGGGTGTGGGTTTGCTAGTGGGTGTGGGAGTGGGAGTGGGTGGGTCGGTTGGGAGGATGGGAGATGAGAAGCGGAGGTGTACTCCCTGCTCGAGTTGGCCCTCACTAGGAGACGACGTGCTAGTTGAATCGAGATTTCCATGATCTCCAGTAGATTCGTGAGCAGGCGACTTCGTGGCCTCATCAAGAGCATTGCAGGTCGGCTCTGAGAGATACTCGGCTGTATCGACCTCATCACTCGCGTGTGTATGGGATGGAGAGTGAGAGTGAGAGTGCGAATGAGGATCTGGTATGTGCTTGTCAACATCCATGGGATCAGGAGTGCCTTCTGGAGGCAGAGGATGAAGCTCGGCGTATGGTGCTGGCTCTTCGACGACAATGGCTTCGGGCTCTACAATATCTTGCTCAATAGAAAGCTTCTGTGAACCATCGGCCTCAAGTTCAACAGCCGGAGTTGTGGTTGTCGCCCCAGGTAGTGGAAAGGAGTCCTCGGGCGAGTCAACAACGTGTTCCGAACCGTGCGCTGGAGTAGATACCGGAGAAATGTCATTTCCGACAGTAGTATTCAGCTGTTCAGAACGAGTGTAGTCCGAGGGCGTTGAAGTTACCATAGGCACCTCAGCTGGTTCACGGATTTCCTGTGGACCCTCAGTTTCTGCAAGTTCATCGACCTCTTCTTCGTCTTCATTAGCTTCAGAAGGCGTATCTGGAGGGAGAAGAGGCTCCTTGAACGGAGGCTCCTCAACAGCGACGGGCGTCGGAGCGCGCGATCCTTCTTCGTCTTTCTCCTCACCCGACTGAGGAGACTCAGCTCGCATCACTGTAGACTGAGGCGTCCCATGTAATCCAGGAGACGCTGCAATCGGACTCGTGGGAGTATACGGAGCAAGATACGCAGAACTCGCAGAAGACGGCTGAACAGCCATGAACGACGTCCCAAGCGCAGCGTACATCTGTGAGCCGCTACCACCCACGCCTATGTGCGCGGGGACTCCGTACCCGATGTATGTTTGTTGAAATATCGGGCTCGAGATAGGCGACGCCAGTGTGTTGATCCTGGGGCTGTTGAGCTCTGGCGACGCGGTTCCTTCGGGGGTTGGGAGGGCACTTGGGTCGTGTTGTTGAGTTGTAGTGGGGTCTTGGAGTTGTAGGGCAGGCTGAAGAGATCGAGGATAGCCATTATTAGTCAATTCTGTGTATCTAGGAGATTATAATGTTTAAGCTGACTTACCTGCTGAGCCTGCGCTCGATGCAACTGCACCCAGCTCTCGACATGCAGCTGCTCGGCTCCCAACGAGCGACTCCATATTTGCAGATGAATAGCACTCGGGTTTGGTGTCTCTCTCAGCAGCTTTTCGAGGTTTCTGATCTTGGCAGCACTGAGTGAAGGCCATACTGTTCATAGCAAATGGTAGGTTTCAGAAGCTGCGCTTAATAAACGGCACACGACTCACGAATCTTGTCCGTCTCGCGCAGAGCCTCGTCATCGCTGTCATCTCTCTTACGCTTCAAACGGGTGTTGAGCCACTGGTTGACATCGGACAACTTGTACCACTCCGCACCAGGCACTTTGTGTACCTCGGCGAGCAACGCTTTCCGCTTAGTGAGAGATGGATATACCGGCTCGTTCTTGAAGTGATCTGGGTACAGTATTCATAGTGAGCACTAATATCTGTCGAGAGGACCTGTACGAGCTTACTTTGCAATATTGAAACAGCCGCCTCTGGTAGCCTGTTCTTCATGACGCGGACTCTAGCAGCACTGGGAGACGGCTGTGCTGTTATAAGTCCGAAGACATGTCAGTTGTGGTGGTTCATAGGAAACGGGTGGATACCTTCAATTTGACTCACGAATCTTGCCCGTCTCGCTCACAGCCTGAGGCTCCTCCTCGTCACTAGACTCTTCCTCTTTCTCTTCGTAACCTGTGGGTGCTCGACGATGCCTGAACCAATCCCTGACACTGTGCATAGTGTACCATTCCGCCCCAGGAATTTCCTTTATCTTGGCGAGCAGCTCTCTCCGCTTTTCGAGAGATGGATAAGTTGGATCGTTCTTGTTGTGATCTACGTGCTTTAATAATCAGCATTCGCCCACCACAGCAGGCGTCCATAGTACTACTACTCAGGCTTCCGGTTTACAAACTCAATACAACTAGACCCTGTACGAACACTTACTCTTCAGTATCAATGCCGCCGCTTCCGGCAGCTTGTTCTTCTGCTTCTGCTCCGGACTCAGCAGCTCCTTCCACTTCGGTGGTCCAGCGGC